>RJWJ010038492.1:0-14932 GCA_004363605.1 Indri indri
TCTTGTTGATTTTCCTGAGTTCTAAGTAGATTCTAGTTATCAGCCCTTTATCGGATTTGTAGCATGCAAAAATTTTCTCCCATTCTGTAGGTTGTCTGTTTGCTCTTGTGACAATTTCCTTGGCTGTGCAGAAGCTTTTTAATTTGATCAGGTCCCATTTATTTATTTTGGTTGTTGCTGTGATTGCCTTTGGGGTCTTGGTGCTGGGAAAACTGGATAGCCACATGTAGAAGACTGAACCAGGATCCACACCTTTCACCTCTCACAAAAATCAACTCACGCTGGGTAACAGATTTAAACCTAAGAAATGAAACTATTAGAATTCTAGAGGAAGAAGTTGGAAACACTCTTCTAGACATTGGCCTAGGCAAAGAATTTATGAAAACACATGGAAATTAAACAACATGTTTCTGAGTGTCCAAGGGGTCAATAAAGAAATTTAAAAGGAAATATAGGTTGATTCCAATCCTTGTGATTGTGAATTGTTCTGCAATAAACATTCGAGTACAAGTGTCTTTTTGATAAAATGCCTTTTTTGTCCCATTGGGTAAATACCCAGTAGTGGGGTTTCTGGATCAAATGGTAGGTCTACTTTTAGTTCTTTGAGGAATCTCCGTACTATTTTCCATAGAGGTTGTACTAGTTTGCAGTCCCACCAACAGTGTATAAGTGTTCCTTTCTTCCCACATCCATGCCAGCATCTATTGTTTTGGGACTTTTTGATAAAAGCCATTCTCAAAAATATCACATGTACTCACTATTAAATTGTAACTAACTGATCGCCACTAATGTGCACAGATGGAAGTAAAAATCAGTGGTAATCAAGCAGGTGGGAGGGGGAGGAGAGTGTGGGTGAAATCATACCTAACGGGTACAATATACACTATCTGGGTGATGGGCACACATATAACTTGGAATGAAGCAGTACAAAAGCAATCCATGTAACCAAAACATTTGTACCCCCATAATATCCTGAAATAAAGAAAGAAGGTCATTTAAAATTTTCTTCAAATGAATGAAGATGGAAATACAACATACAAAAATCCAAGGGACATAGAAAAAGTTCTACTAAGAGGAAAATTTATATCAATAAATGCCTATATGAAAAAAGTATAAAGGCTTCAAATTAACAACTAATTATGCACCTAAAGGAACAAGAAAAGCAAGAACAAAATAAACCCAGAATTAGTATAAGGAAAGAATTAGTAAAGATCAGAACAGAATTAAATAAAATTTAGACTAAAAAATACAAACGACCAATGAGACAAAAAGTTGGTTTTCTGAAAAGTTACAAAAATTTACAAACCTTTAGCTAATTAAGAAAAAAAAGAAAGAGGACCCAAACAAATGAAATCAGAACAAAAAGACAACATAACAACTGAGACCACAGAAATACAAAGAATCATTAGAGAGTATCATGAACAACTTTACATCAACAAATTGGAAAACCTAGAAGAAATGAATAAATTCTTGGACATGTGCAACCTACCAAGATTGAACCATTAAGAAATAGAAAACTTCAACAAATCAATAACGAGTAATAAGATCAAAGCTATACTAAAAGTATCCCATCAAAGAAAAGCCCAGGACCTGATGGCTCCACTCCTGAATTCTACCAAACATTTAAATAACTAATACCAATTCTATTCAAGACCTTAAAATAAATTGAAGACGAAAGAACACTTCCAAACTCATTCTATGAATCCCGCATTACCCTGATACCAAAGCCAGAAAAAGACACAGCAAAAAAAGAAAAAGAAAACTTCGGGCCAATATCACTGATAAACATAGATGCAAAAATTCTCAACAAAATACTAGCAAACCAAATTCAGCAGTACATTAAAAAATCATTCACCTGGATCAAGTGGGATTCATCCCAAGGATACAAGAATAATTCAACATATGCAAATCAATAAACATGATACATCACATTAACAGAACCAAGAACAAAAGCCATATGATCATTTCAATAGATGCTGAAAAAGCATTTGATAAAATTCAACATCCCTTGATGGTAAAAAACCCTCAACAACCTGGGTATAAAAGTAATATATCTCAAAATAATAAAAGCTATACATGACAGACACACAGCTAACATTGTATTGAATTGGGAAAAATTTAAAGCCTTTTCTCTAAGATCTGGAACAAGGATGCCCACTTTTACCACTGTTTTCAGCATAATACTGGAAGTCCTGGCCATAGCAATTAGGCAAGAGAAAGAAATAAAGGACATCCAAATTAGAAAGGAAGAAGTCAAACTAGCCTTTTTTACAGATGACATGATCTTATACTTAAAAAAAAAACCTAAATATTCTACCAAAAAAATGGTTAGAATTGATAAACAAATTCAGTAAAATTTCAGGATACAAAATCAACATACCAAAACAAGTCACATTTATATATACCAATAGCAAACAATCTGAAAAAGAAATCAAGAAAGTCTTATTTACAACATCTGCAAATAATATAAAATCTTAGGAATCAAATTAGTCAAAGAACTAAAGGATCTATATAAGAAAAACTATGAAACACTGATGAAAGAAATTGAAGAGGACACAAGAAAATGGAAAGACATTCCATGTTCGTGGATTGGAAGAATTAATACTGTTGAACTGAAAATTCTACCCCAAGCAATTTACCGATTCAATAAAATACCTATCAAAATACCAATGACATTCTTCCCAGAAATAGAAAAAAATATCCTGAAAGTTACATGGAACCAAAAAAGACCCCAAATAACAATACTGAGCAAAAAGAACACAACTGGAAGCATCATACTACGGGACTTTAAAATATACTTCAAAGTTATAGTAAGTGAATCAGCATGATACTGGCATATAAACAGATATGTAAACCAATGGAACAGAATAGAGAACCCAGGTATAAATCCACACATATACAACAAACTCATTTTCCAAAAGGGCACCAAGAACATACAATGGAGAAAGAAAGTCTCTTCAATAAATGGTGTTGGGAAAAGTGGATAACCATATGCAGAAGAATTGAAACGAGACCCTTATCTCTCACCATACACAAAAATCAAATCAAAATGGATTAAAGACTTAAATCTAAGACTTGAAACTCTGAAACTACTAGAAGAAAACATTGGGGAAATGCTCTAGAACACTGGTCTGTGCAAAGATTTTTATGTAAGACCTCAAAATCACAGGCAACCAAAGCAAAAATAGACAAATGGGATTATATCAAGCTAAAAAAAGCTTCTGCACAGCAAAGGAAACAATTAACAAAGTAAAAAGACAACCCACAGAATGGGAGAAAATATTTGCAAACTATCCACCAGACAAGAGATTAATAACCAGAATATACAAGGAATTTAAAAAAAAAAACTGAATAGGAAAAAAAACCCTGAATAATCTGGTTTAAAAAATGGGCAAATGATCCGAATAGACATTTCTCATAAGATGACATACAAATGGTCAACGGTTGTATGAAAAATATTCAACATCATTAATTATCAGAGAAATGCAAATAAAACCACAATGAGATATCATCTCACCACAGTCAAAATGGTTTTATTAAAAAGATAGGGAAGAACAGATGCTGGTGAGGATGTGGAGAAAGGGAAATACTCGTACATTATTGGTGGGAATATAAATTAGTATAGCTACTATGGAAAACTGTATGAAAGTTCCCAAAAAACTGAAACTGGGACTACCACATGATCCAGCAATTCCACTACTGGGTATGTATCCAAAAGAAAGGAAATAAATATATCAAAGAGATATCTGCACTTCCATGTTTATTGCAGCACTATTCACAATAGCCAAAATATTGATTTAACCTAAATGCCCATCAGTGGAAGAAAATGTGGTATAAATAGACAATGGAATATTATTCAGTCACAACAAAAGATGAAATCCTGTCATTTTCAGCAACTTAGATGAAACTGGAGGACATTATGTTACATGAAACAAGCCAAGCACAGAAAGACAAATATCACATGTTTTCACTCATATGTGGGAGATAAAATAGTGGATCTCATAAAATAGAGAGTGGATTGGTGATTACCAGAAGCTGGGAAGGGTAGTGGGGAGAGCGTGATAAAGAGAGATTGATAAATGGGTACAAATATACAGCTTGATAGAAAAAGTAAAACCTAGTGTTGGCTGGATCAGTAGTGTGACTTAGTTTACAACAATCTACTATATTTTTCAAAATAGCCAGAAGAAAATAATTTGAATGCTTCTAGCATAAAGAAAAGGCAAATATTTAAGGTGATTCCAATTACACTGATTTGATTTTCAAAAATTATATGAATATACTAAATTATCACATATGCCCACCAAATATGTACATCTATTATGTATCAATAAATTTTTTAAGTTAAAGGTTATTATTCAAAATGGAAAATAGATCACTTGGTATAAAACTCTAAGTGGTCAATACTGAAACAAATTCAAGTTTCAATGGTTTAATTAGAAACAAATAATATGAGGAATCATTTGAAAACAAGTATAGTAGATAAGCTTAGTGATCAGATGAAGGATCAAAATGTGCAAGCATCAAAAGAAAGTATGACCTTTAAAACATTGCTTCTTACAGTAGTTACTAGGGATTAGAAACTAGTAGTCAGATGACCCAATTTTGCCCATAGTCAAGTTTTATTCTGCTAACATAGGTTTCTGTTTGTTTGCTTTGATTCAAGTATAACATACGTATAGAAATGTACACGTCTTAAATTAAATTTGATAAATTTTTCAAATCTGAACACACCCAGATTAAGAAATATCACAACCATTCCAGAAGTTCCCTCTCATGCTCTCTTTCAGGCATTGCCCACTCCATTGGCAAGGATAACTACAATCCTGACATCATGAATTAATTTTATCTCTCTTTGAATTCTATATAAATGGGATCAGAAAGTATGTCCACTTTGGTGTCTGTATTCTTCCACTCAACATTATGTTCATGAGATTCAATCATAATTTTGTGTGAAGTGGTTGTTTGTCTAATATGTGAACATACAAGGTTCCATCATGTGAACATATCTAATATATTTATTTCATTGTCATTAGCATAGATGGTCTACAGCCTGGGGCTAATATCAATAGAGCTGCTATTAATATTCTTGTGCATGTCTTTAGTGATCATATGCATGCATTTCTGTTGAGTATATACCTAGGAGTGGAATCATTATGTCAGGAGGCATAAATTCATCCTGCCAACCAATTTTTTAAAGAGGTTTTATCAATTTTCACTCCTACTACCATGGTATACGTTAAGTGATGTAAAGATAATTGCTATTTACTAAGCTAATAAATGTGAAAATCTGAATGAAAAAGATTATTTGAAGAGAAAATAGAAGCTATGTATGGAAAATATTGCTAGATGGGTAACCCAATGCCCGTTTTCTACTCCAGCCTCTTCTGCTACCACTAATATAGAAACTAGAAAAGCGAAATAGTAACTTTCCCAGATTCTCTTGCAGCTAGGGATAACCATGGAATCAGTTGTGGCCAATATTATATAAGAAGTCTGCTGTGGCTCTTGGGTGAGTTTTTGCCATCCTGATAAAAAAGACATGTATGGAAAGTGCCATCCCTTCCCCCAACTTTTTCCTTTCCTGAAGGTAGATGTGATGACTGATGGTATGGTAGCCATATTGTTACCATTAATGAAAGGCCAAGAGAGTGACAGTGACACTAACCATAATATTCTTGAGCCGTTGAACTAATAGCAGTATCTGTCTACCTCCAAATTCATTGTTATGTGAGAAAAATAAATCCCTATTTGTTTAAGACATTGTCATTTGTGTTTCCTGGTACTTATAGTTGAACAATTTTCTGACTTATCCATGCTGAAATTCACTAAAATTAGAGAATCTAAACAGCAAGGTTGCTAGCTTTACCAGTTAAAAATACAGGGCACTCAGTTAAATTTAAATTTCAGATAAATATTAAACAATTTTTAATGTGCATATATCCCATGCAATAGTTTATTTTGCAACCCTATTTAATAGATCAATAGGCATGGAATAAATTGAAAATAGTTAATGAAGAACTACTATGAACAAAGTCTCTAGAGCCAATGAATTTTTCCAATGGGTCACTTTTAAAATTTCAAGGAAAAGATAATATGTATATTAATGTAAACTATTCTAACATATTAAAAGGAAGAGAAGTTGCATAATTTACATTACAAAACCAAGATATTAAAAACAAATCTAAGAAAGATAACATACTAAAGAAAGATAATAGCTCAATCTTAAACTATGTGCAAAAAGCCTAAATAAAATGTTAAGGAATTTAAAAAACCACATTAAAATAATACATATGGACAAATCATGGTTTATTATAACAATATAAGAATAATGCACTATTAGGAATTATATTACTGGAAGATATTAATAGTTTAAAGTAGAAGAAACACATCATCATACCAACACAAAAAAGAATAACAAGAATAGTGCAGAATGAATATCAAGATTCCGAAAGGGCATATGAAAAATTAAAAACCCATTCCATATCTTTAAAAAAATCTTAGCAACCTATAAATAGAAGATTATATCCTTAGTATTATCTGGATTATGTTTTAAATATGCACAGGAAAAGATCTCAAAGAAAGCATACAGAACTATTAATATTAATAGAACTATTAATTATTATTAATACAGAACTATTAATATTAATAATAAAATATATTTGTGTATTATTTGCATAATTTTTTAAATATGGATACCTCTTTAGGATGATAAAGAATATTTACTAGTAGTATTACACTAGAATCTAGAAAGCACAATATGCCTGCTATTGATAATATTATTTAACGTTGCCCTGTGTACTCTATACAATGTGAAATAAACTATAGAAAGGAAAAAGAAATCATAGCATTTGAAAGAGACAAAAATTATCATTATTTGCTGATGACATGGTTGCACACCTAGAAAATCCAAGATAATAAAATAAAAAACTCCTGAAACTAATGAAAGAGTTTCATACAGAGATGAGTGATGTAATAAATGCACAAATTTCAATATCTTTTCTACATATTATCAATAACCATTTTTAAAATACAGTGGAAAAAAGACATTCTCTATGGCAATTGGAGAATATAAAAGACAGGAAAAAAGCTAATAATAAATGTACAGAATTTAGAGGAATAAATCACAAAACTTCACTGAGAGGCATAAGAAAGGCAAAAACAGTATAGATTTATCTTTAAATTCTTCCCAAGTTAACCTACAAATTTTTATTTTATTTTTTTATTTTTTTAATTCAGGATATCATGGGGGTACAAACATTTTGGTTACATGTAATGTGTTTGCCTCACCAAAGCCAGGGCTACAAGCATGTCCTTTCCCCGTACAGTGCACTCTGCTTCCATTAGTTGTAGACTTACCACTCCCCAGCCCCCCACACCTGACCGGCACAATGAGTATTACTACCATGTGAACACCTTAGTGTTGGTCAGTTAGTACCAATTTGATGGCAAGTGCATGTAGTGCATGTTTTTCCATCCTTGTGATACCTCACTTCAAAGGATGGGCTTGATCTCTACCCAGGCTAATATAGGGTGCTAGTTCACCATTGTTTTTTTGTAGTTGAATAGTATTTCATGATACACATATACTACATTTTATTAACCCACTCATGTATTGATGGGCACTTGGGTTGATTCCACATCTTTGCAATTGTGAATTGTGCTGCCATAAACATTCAGGTGCAGATGTCCTTATTATAGAATGTCTTTTTTTCCTTTGGATAGATGCCTAGTAATGGGATTGCTGGATCAAATGGTATTTCTATTTTTAGCTCTTTGAAGTATCTCCAAATTACTTTCCACAGGGGTTGTACTAATTTGAAGTCCCACCAGCAGTGCAAGAATGTTCCAAACTCTCCACATCCATGCCAGAATTTCTTGTTTTGTGACGTTTTGATAAAGGCCATTCTCACTGGAGTTAGGTGATATCTCATTGTAGTTTTGATTTTCATTTCCCTAATGATTAGAGATGTTGAGCACTTTTTAATATATGATGAACACACAGCCAATATCATATCGAATGGGGAAAAATTGAAAGCATTCCTGCTTAGAACAGGAACCAGACAAGGTTGTCCACTCTATCCATTTCTATTCAACATAGTGCTGTAAGTCCTTGCCAGAGCAACCAGACAAGAGAGGGGAATTAAGGGTGTCTGAATGGGCACAGAAGAGGTCAAACTCTCACTCTTTGCTGAAGATATGGTATTTTATCTAGAAAATCCTAAGGATTCAATAATGGACTCCTGGAATTGATAAATAAATTCAGTAAAGTCTCAGGATAACCTACAAATTTAATGTAATTTCAAAATCATTCCCAACAGAATTTGTTTATAAACAACAAAATGATTCTAAAGTTTATTCGTACATTATCTTAAGTTAAATAAGCCAGTCACAGAAAGACAAATGTCACATGTTCTCACTCATATGCGGGAGCTAACAAAATTGATGTCATGGAGGTAGTGAATGGAATGATAGTTACCAGAGGCTAGGAAGTGCTCCCGGCACAAAGAAATGATATGTGTTTGAGGTTACGAATATCCCAATTACACAAATTTGATCATTACGATTGTATCCTTGTATCAAAACATCACACCTTCCACAAAAATATGTATAACTATTATATATCCATAAAAATTAAAAAAATCAGAAAAAAGTAAATAGTAAAAAGTCCCTTTTTAAAAGAATAAGAGAAAACTTTCTCTATCGGATATTAAAATATATTAAAAGACTACAATAATTAAAATAGTGTGAAATTATTACACAAATTGAGAAATTTATAAAAGAACATAAAAGACTCCAAAGCTTACCCAAATATATAAGAATATAATAAATAATAAAGGTTGAATTTTGAATCAGTGTGGAAGGATACATTGTTTAATAAATGGCACTGATTAATTATTTGGGATAATATGTGAGGAAGTAAATCCTTATCTCATATCACTTCATTGAAAACGGAAACTCAGAACAATCTGGATGGATTAATTAAATGCAAATATAGTTAAAGTAGAAGAAAATATGAGTAATTTTTTCCGTTAATATGTGAAAAAGTTTTAACTATAAAATAAATAGAAGAAACCTAAAAAGACTATTATATATGCATCCTTGAATTTAAAAAAAGCAATTCTTTATCAAATCAATGAAGAAATTTTAGAAACAATAGATAATCTAGGAATTATAATATCACAAACCTGGGAGATAGAGGATATTTATTTTTAATATATAACTAACTCTCACAAATTATTAAGAAAAGTAATAATAATTTTAAAAAAGGGCAATGGACATGAACAGAAAATTTATGAGAAATTAATTACTGAAAAACATTAGAAAACATTAATTTGCATGCAATCAAATAAATGTCAAACAATGAGAGAAAAGGAGATCTTTATTGTCCAAGTATGTATTCTCTAAAACTCTGGGGTTACAAGAATGCATAAGGAACATATGGTCATTATAACACAAAATATTCCCTAATGAAATGACTACTTATAAAATTAGTCTCTAAACAAACTTTTGTCCCCGCTTCATGGTAACACCTATTCTTATGTATCTTAACAACATCTTTACCAATTGATCCCCAATTATGGAATGCTATTACACATCTGAAAATATAATGCAAATATAATGCAAATTGATTACAAATTAAAATCTTAAAGATTGCAAAAGATGCAGTATTTTATAAGATTGATGAAAGAAATGATGGAAAACAGCTTGAATGATAAAAGAAGATGTGGCAGATTTAGATCAGTTAACAATTGAAGATAAGGAAATTAATGATAATCATAATATAACTATTTCAAAAGAGAAACTTTAACTATGAAAGGATTAGGAGAGCTTCAGGGAAACTTGGTGAAGTTCACAATAACTTTTTGCAAACTGGCTGTCTTTATGATCATGTTATGGAAGTCAGATATGAAATGGTAGATATCATAGCATGTATGTTACAATTACACTGTTTTGCCCTCATATCAACAATTGATTAATTGAAAGAATACATGCTTAAATGTAATTGTGAACTACTTTTATGAAATATAAGATGACATAAATTTATTTTCATAATTTATCATTTTATCTTTCAAGATAAAATCCCAATCTAACCAAGTTTTTACTATTTTATTTGACATTTTAAGTGGATTTTCTTCCTGGCAACAACATTCTTGGATAATAAGAAATCTTATTGTTCACTTATCAGATGAGACAAAAAATTTTTAAATGATAATATTTTGAGTTAGTGAGGATGTGTAAGGAAGCAAGTACTTTCATAAACCTCGGATGACAGGGTAAAACAGTAGGTTTACTGAGGGCAGTATGCAATTTGTATCAAAAGCTTTGTAATTTTATACCATTTCAACAATTGATTCCACTTCTAAGAACCCAATCCTTAAAAATAGACACATGAATAAAGATGTTTGCACAAGGATGTTCATCATGGTATTTATAAAAAAATAACAAATTTAAAAAGTCAACAACATCAATATCCGACACACTATTGCAAGTTTTTTACATGAATTACCTCATTTAATCCTCAGAACAAATATATGAGGTAGACACTACCATTAGCTTTATTGTTTTTCAGATGAGAAATCAGAAGCAAGAAAAGTTAATAAATAATAGTAAAGACATACATATGTATGTCTTTTTCTGTTAGTTACTAAGGTTTTATAGAATGAATACATTTTGTGGAATGAATGGAAAAATATAAATAAAATTAAATATATATATATATATGTCTTAGATGAAACATAAATGATACATAAACAAACAAAACAAATGAGCTAAGACCTTAAGCAAATTGTCTCCTTAGGCCTGAGTTTTATTCTATATGAAATGAGGAGGTTGGACTAGATCAAATGTTCTCAAAGTGGGATCTGAGGACCTCTGTGTGTTTCAGGATGTATACATTCCCATGGATCCTTGAATACTAGAAAATTTAAAATAATTCTTGCTTTAAGCATTTTCTGGTTTTCATTTCAAAGATATTCTTTTGTTTTGGCTAACAAACAACATAAATTTATTTCTCACAGTTCTGGAGGCTGGAAGTCTGAGATCAGGGTGCCAGCATGGTTGAGTTCTAGTGAGGGCCTGCTTCCTGGTTCATAGATAGACATCTTCTATCTATATCTTCACATGGCAGAAGAGTGGTGAGAACTCTCTGAGATCTCTAGGCACAAATCCCATTCATGAGGGCTCCACCCTCATTACATTGAGAGTTAGGGATGAATTTTGGAGTGACACAAGCATTCAGTCTATGTATAAGTCGCCTCTAAGCCCTAAGAACTCACAAATCTGTTCTACTCTAAACTGTTTACAAATATATTTAGTGAATAAATCACTACTTTAAACTTCTAGGAACAATGGGTTGGAAAAAAATTGGTCTAACTCTTTTGTACAGAAGTGTTATTTTATTTTATTACATGCTACCCTGGAACTTATCATTACTTGAAGCCACCCCCACCTCTGTAATAATAAATTCATAATTTCTAATGATTTTCTGGATCACCTGGATATCTGCCATTAGATTTCAATGCCCCCATTTATATTTATATTTATGATTGCAAGAGTGCCCAGTGATCATATAAAGTGAAAATGTTTGATATTACTTAAGTATGTATAGCTACATTTGGTTTGTATGCCCTGATGTCAAAATGTTGAGCCCACAACAACAGAACTCATGCTAAATTCTTTTACGTTTATTGTGCTTAGCAGTATTTGAAATCTTTATTTGTTTCTGTTTACATTTTTGCTCATATATTAGCTGTCTCCCATCATTGGAATGTAATATCCAGAAGGGCAGGAATCTTATCTGTCTGATTTTATGCTGAATGTCAAAGCCTAGAGTAGTGCCTGGCACATAACTAATGCTCAATATAGTGTAAGTTGAATGAACAAATGAGAAAGAGTTCCTGATTTCTATTGGACTCTGGTGAAGACTGAATGGACTGAATACGGAATATTGCTCTTCAGCTAACCATATGACCTGAACTACCTATCAACTATCACGAATTATATTCAATCGGATCCACGTATCCCTAAAGTACTCCATCCTGTAACACTCCATGGATGTATTACATAGGATACTCATCCCAAGCAGGCTCTGAGGATTCAAATAAGTAGCATAGGCAGTTTTGCTTACACTTTTAAGAATACTTGCTTCTGCCACACTGCTGTCTCTCTCTTGCTTTGCACCTATGACTTCATGAAGGGTTGACCTAAGATAAGGTTTGTTTCAGATATATGGCTCTTCATGATAATGCTTGCCGAAAGTAGATAGATATGGTATCATAGACCCACTCATGGGAAACAGAAAGACCAACAAAGAAGAGAAAGCCCCATAACAGGTAAAGCTTTAAGCAGTCCACTTTCTTGTCTACTTTGCCTTGAAGGAAAGATAGCCTAAGATCAAAATGTACACTGATTCATAGGCAGTGACTTATGGCCTGGCCAGAAAGTCAGAGATTTAGAAGGAACACAACTATTAACAAGAGTATTTGAGGCAGAGTTAAAGGATGAATTTCTCCAATAGGCCCAAAGTCATAGAATATTCAAGTCCCATATAAATGCTTGTCTGAAAGCTAGCTTTGCAGTAAAAGCATTTTAGCAATCAAACAGACAATATGGCCCTTTCTGTAAATGTCAATGTACCTTCTTCCTTGGTCGCCTAGTGCTCATTCAAGTGAGGTACCACTTCCCTAGCCAAGGTGGACATAATGAGGAAGGTTTGAGAGTTAGAGAAGTTTTCAATTCTCCAAGTCCTCTAAAATCAAGTAGATATTGCTATTCATTTTGTTATGATATCAATTTCCCTGAAGTAATTCCCTAACTTTTATGTAAGAAAACAAGTAAGACTGAGAATTCAAATGACATTTTAATTTAACTAACAAAATCCACCTTTGAGTTTGATTGTTAGTGATCTCAGCCCTACAGTTTCAGCCAGTCACAAAAACACTCTGAATTTCATTCTGTTCTTTGAGGTAAAAAATTTGGTATTTAAGTTTTTAGTTACCTTGCTTTAAATCATATGAGCTATCAGAAGTAACCACTTACTTCAATATTTTGGAGTTTTAGTGTTTCTCATTTTCTTTATATCATTCCATGGCAAATACCATAGATGTTAGCTCTCAGTGGGCCCTTGGTTTTAGGCCACCACATGTAATAAAGTAACTAGCTGTTTTATCACTGTATTCTATGAGCTAGAATATAAACATGTATCTCACAATATCATTTCCTATCTTAACTAGATAACCAACTCCAAACATTCCATGTTTCCCTGAGATTCTGTTGCCTACAAGCCACTTTTTAGGACCACTTTCTATATCTCTTTGTGTTCTTTATTTGAAAATAATAGAAATCAACTGTGGCTAAATTAAGCAAAGGATTTATTGTGAGGATGGTAAGTCTCTCACAGACTCAAATGAAAAGCTGAGAAACCAAACTTCAGAATGTATAGCTACAAAGGAAGTTCCAAAGACCTAAACAACAGAAATTCTATGATACCTTGCTCTGAAACAATGTAAATAATATACACTTAAATCTAACTGACTTAATCCTGTGTGCCCCTACATGAGAGTCAAATTCTCAGAAAAGCAAGTCTGATTGGCCCAGCTTATGTCACATGCCTACTCCATGATCAGCAGTTCTGAGACACCATGATTGACAGACCATTAAGACTACATAGAAAGAGGGAGAAGAATTTCTTAAATTCAAAGCAGGTCACTGTTACAAAAAAAAAAAAAAAGGAAAGCAAGGAAAACAACACATATACACTACAATACCAGTGACTCAAATGATAGTTCAGAATGCACAAAATCGGAAGAGTGAAGATAACAGGTAAAAAGACAAAAAACTCACAAACATATATTTCTATTATTAAGTTCACTATCAGAAATTTAGTTTTAGCCAAACAATATGATTCATCATAATTGTTTTCTAATTTTATTTCTTTGTTTTTCTTATTTTTATTTAATTTTTAGATTTGATTTGGTTGTATAAGAGCTATAAACATAAGAAAATTAGTTTTATGTTTGTTTATATTTAAGCAATATGATAATAAAAGTCATTTATGCTAACAGAGGGTCTATGAAAACTTTTTTGTTACTTTTAAAATTGGCCCATTTAAAAATAACACAGGATTAAACTATGCCCAATGTATTCTTAATTAAATTTGATATAATTGTAGATTCACATACAGTTATAAGAAATACTGTAGAGAAATCATGTGCATGCTTTACCTAGTGGCAGGATGAATAGTGGCCCTTAAAGATATCCAGGTTCTAGTCCCTGGAACCTGTGAATGCTACCTTACATGGCAAGGACTTTGCAGATATGATTGAATTTAGGATCTCAAGATGATAAAATTATCCTGGATGATCCACATCGGCCTAAATATAATCTCAATTGTCCTTATAAGAGGAAAACAGAGGAAGATATAACTATAGAAGAGAAGGTGATGTGAAGGTGATGTGACGATTGAAGCAGAGATTGAAGTTATGTGCTTTGAAGATGGAAGAAGGGGCTGTAAACCAAAGCACACAAGTGGCCACTAAAAGCTGAAAAAGATAAGGAAATAGATTCTTTCTTAGAACCTATAGAAAGCAGTTGTGTCTATACCTTGATTTTAGCCCCATAAAACTCGTTTCGGACTTCTGGCCCCCAGATATATGAGAATGAATTTCTGCTGTTTTAAGTCAGTAAATTTGTAGTAATTTGTTGCTGCTGCAATATAAAACTAATATATCCAGGCCGGGCGCGGTGGCTCACGCCTGTAATCCTAGCACTCTGGGAGGCCGAGGCGGGTGGATCGTCCTGAGCTCAGGAGTTCAAGACCAGCCTGAGCAAGAGCGAGACCCCGTCTCTACCAAAAAAATAGAAAGAAATTAATTGGACAGCTAAAAATATATATAGAAAAAATTAGCCGGGCATGGTGGCACATGCCTGT
>RJWJ010038493.1:0-14970 GCA_004363605.1 Indri indri
ATTTCCCTACCCATGGAGACGTTCGAATACGAGTTGGAGATTTGTACACTGGCAACAACCACTAGAAAGAAATAGCTACTACAGTTCCTACGAGCACAGAAATTTTGCAGTTGTTTTAACTACTTTCTCTTATTTTGACCCAAATTCAAAAAGGGAAGTGCAGGGTTCTGTGGGCGTTGTGGGATTTTTTTAAAAAAAGAGTTCTGCCAAAATGCAGTGTCATGATAAAAACTGTAATAAAGCTACAAACTCCAAACTTAGTATTTTGGTTCACATGGTTATGAACAGTATGCAAGTAACATTTTTGGAAATTACCATTACTGTGACAAAATCAAAGTATAACATAAAAACCTTACAATTTAACTACAAAGGCAAGACATGCCTGAAAAACATCACGCAGTAGTACTTGGTTAAGAGCCAGAAGAGAGTACAGAGAAAACGTACTGTGAAACAGAAAGAACATTCTGCTGGGGTGATTTCAGCAGGCTGCCTTGAGGTTGGGGAACTTGAAATAAGGCTAAAAGAACAGACAGCAAGAAAATGGGGTGGGAAGCAGGCAGGCACTTCCAGGGCAAAGGAACAGGATAAAGCAAGCAAAGTGACGAAATAACTTGAAAATAAAAGTGAATTTTGTCTTCGGAGAACCCTCAACATCCTTCCAACGCCTTTGTCTGGCTCTCCTATCAATTTCTTCCCAAAACTTTAGGTCAGTGATTTTCAAAGTGGTCCTCGGACAAGCAGCGTCACCAACCTTCTGAGAACCTGAACTGCCAATTCTGGGGACTCACCTTATTGAGTCAGAAAGTAGGGAAGTGGGGCAGCAATCCTTCAACAAATGCTTTAGGTGACTGACGCACGCCCAAGTTTGAAAACCACTGATCTATGGCTACCTGCTAAGCACAACCCTTCGCACCGGAAAGTGGTGATGTTCTGAGTGCCTAACTCAGCCACTCTGCAGGGCGTAGGCAGCCGAAAGAAGGTCCCAATTTCGCTTTCTCCTCCGGAACACGTTCTTCCACTCACTATCCCCTGTGCCAGCTCCTTCCGCATTACTTTACCCTGAGGGCCCGCTCCCGCCCCTTGGTCGCCCTACCTCAGTGTCAGAGTGGACGTGGTGCCGGCAGGGAGGGGAACTGCCCAAGGAGACAGGAACAGATTCGGCGCTTCCCCGGAGCCCTTCCAACAGGAGTAAAAAGGCTTGGACCCAAAAAGAACTGCTCCAGCGCCACCGGCTCCGTCCCGGCCCTGAACCCAAGTGACCCGATCCTCCACCCAACTCGGCCGCCATCTTCGGGCCGAGCGTCGTTACCATGGAGTGCGTGACGCTTCCGCGCCGGGCGCTAGCCCCGCCCCCTCGCGGCTGGTGGAGGGACCAGCCAGCGGAGAGACGGTTCTCGATTGGCTAGCGTCATTCGCAAGAAGTTCACAGCGGATGAGGACAGCGATCACGTCCATCGCGTCTCATTGCGCGAAGCCGGCCAATAACTGTTGTTTAATGGCCCACGTGAGTTGGGTTGTGGGAGAAAGACAGGCATGCGGGGGATGGTGGTATGTGGAGGTCTTGGGCAGTTTTCATCTTTTAATTCAGTTATTTACCAAACGGATATGCACCTGCTAGGTACCAGATGTTTAGATGGACAAACAGCTGTAAAATCTTTTATGGTATAGTCCTGTGTATGAAAGGTGACTAGAACATAATTTTCATTTACTTCTTGTCCTGAGTCACCTTTAGGCCCATTTCTCAACGTCATTTCCTATGAAATCTATGTGTCCCTTACTATTTTACTCAACTCCACCCTTTAGCTTCTATCTGATCTAGAAATGCCACTGCATCCAAGGATATCAGGTTTCCTCTAAGGAAACTCTACCTTCAAAATTGAGCCCCGAGGAACTGGAAAAATTGAAAATTGGGACAGATCCCCTTGTTGCTCACGAACTGGAAAACACTGAGCCGGAACTGTCATTCTACGGGAATTAAATATTGTAAATTACTATACTAGGAAATGTAGCGGTAGGAAAGAAAGTAAACCCTCAAGAATTTACAATCTGTTGAAGATTATATACTCAAATACTACTAGGGTACCATTTTACGAGTAAAGACTTGAGTAAATATAATGTATCCAACATCGCACAACTGTGGAAGTTGGGATTCCAACCCAAATTTGTAACTTAGGAAACTTGCTCTTCCACTATAGGACCCAAAAGAAATTGCTGATTGTGAACAATGTAACCTGTCATCTCAAGCTCCTGGCTCTAACAGTAGTGTCAGGCTGGGACAGGTTTTTTCAATGACATAGTGGACAAGCTGCCTGCCATGCAAGCCTGTTTCTGTAAACCATGGGACTCCTCCAAGGGCAATTTTGGTTTGAGAAGTACCTTTGACTGACTTAACTTCGCTATGGGAACAGAAAAAACATAATGCACCCTTATTTACAAGTGCTGCATCTCCTCAGTTGAAAGCATGTATTTGCACTTGAGGCTCATTTGCCATCACACACATAGATTATTCAGGTTATCCTACGGTGTCTCAACCGCCCCCTGCTTTGCTCAAGTGCTTCCTACTTCATTTATCCACCCCTATTGCTCACCTACCATCTATCCCACTCAGAGCACACACTGAACTCCTACAATGGTGATGGGCATTGAGACTGTATGCCTAAGCCAGACCTGAAAAAACCACCTACTTTCCTCTTCCTGGACCCGTCCAGCTTAACATCCTACACTATCCATAAACTCTTGTTTCTCTCCCAAACCCATCTCCTGGTTCCCCAACTTTGCAAATGCACCATTACCCATCTAGCCACCAAAGCCAGGAACAGGTTATACTTGATGCCAATCCTCCACAATCAACTGCTTTTAAAATCCTACCATTGTTTATGGAATCTGCTTTATTTCAGTGCTTAGAAATCCCAATTTCAGACTTAAGAGCCTGATTTTCCCTTCAGTTTATACTGGGCTAACACTGGGATCTAAAAGATTAATGTGGTCATTTCTGTGAATCAAGTTTTTTCATGACACTGTATTACAAGAACAATACTAAACCTAAAATCCCGTCTAGTAAAAAGATTTCATAAAGCGGCATTTCTTAGTTTTCTAGGCTTCCTTTCCCATCATTCAGTTTGAATGGCTCCTCAAATGCTTTCTGCACTAGTAACATTATTGTGCCATTTCCTTTTTCTGAAGACACCTCTCAAAGTATTTCTCCTTCTATACATACTTTGTAGTTTAATAGTAACATAGTCAATACATTTACATGGTTCTATCCCTAACTACCCTGAGTGTACTGATCACATCTACTTAACTGGCACAATAAACACAGTGGGTACTTTTAGTTTATGTTGGCTTTTTGGAAGAATTAAATCTCACTGCTTGTCCAAAGTCAGCACTTCCTGCCCTTGACCCCAAACTTCCAAGAGCTCAAATTACCAAATTCTAACTTGTGCTGGCTATGAAATGCACTGCTAACATCTGAAGAAAGCCTAATTAACCAATGGCCCCAAGCAGTTGCTTCTTCCAATGCACTTTGCCTTGAAGCCACACTTCCAATGAGTAAGACTGGGAAGAGTACAAACGCAAGCCTATTTCCATGAAACATGGGACTCCTACAATGGCAGTTTTGGCTTGAGTACAACTACTGGACTGATGACATCTTTCTTCAAATTCCTACCCAACCCTTTCTTTCACTCTCTCCTTCAAAGGTCTTTCCCCCAATAAATTTCTAGCATGCTAATCCTTTTTTGGTATCTGACAAGAGAACCCAAATACATATCAAAACTGCAAAAGGGGCTCAGGTTGGCAAACTCCCTGTTGACATTTTCAGTAGAATGCATCTATTTTAATTTTTAAGCCCCAAGTGTGGTAGGCATTCAGCAGAATTTAAAGATTTGTTAAACAAACTAGTTGCTGCTGCATCAATTAGAAATCTACAACCACATTGCAAGCTGATGACTTAGTTCAAAACTGTCTTAGCAAATCCTCAAGAGATTTAAATACTCTGGAGCACTGCTTAAATCTTTCTAATATGCTAAAATGTTAGCCTTGCACTTTACTACCTTGAAACACGAAGCCAAGGTAATCTACTCCCAATCACAATGCCTTTTCCTAAGGTGAAATCATATGGTTTAATTTTGATATTTTCAGTTTACATATTCCGCAGTCAAGTGTAGTATATTGGAATGCTCTGTCCAGTCATAAATTCCAAGGATACCTCATCTGCCTATCTGAATGAGCTGCCAAACCTTTCAATATAACCTCCATCCAAATTATTCCCAATTCCCACTTTTAAGCTTCTCATCCAATTTATACAGAACAAGTACATATTACAATGTACTTTAAGAAATACTTTTAAGCTTATTTCACTTACTATCTAATGAGGAAGGCAGTCACTTCTCCACTTTCCCCAAAGCTTACTTGCCCCCACAAGGCCCTGTGTTGATACATTAATGCCCCTGATTTTCTTTCACAGGCTCCATGCAGGAAAAAAAGAACTGTTATCTTCTAAATCTCTGTAATTGCCATTATTTTATATCTATATCTGACTATATATAAAGTCAGATATATATATATCTGACTTCCTTGTACTCTGAAAGTGCTTGATAACCTCCACCATTTTAAACATGGAAACTCAATTTAGGGCAATTAGGTTTTTTTATGCCACTTAACAAAAATACAAGAGCACAAATCCACTTTTATTTATTTAATTTTTGTTAGTTTAAATCCTTGAGGGGTACAGCATCTGGGGGGAAAAAACATAGAAACATTAGGTGAATGTTATATACAAATTTACAAATGTTATTAGTACTACAATATGGATAAATCTCCTCCCATTATCCCATTACTCGTCTCCAAAAGTCAACCAGTGACCATTCTGGTGGTGAAGAACTAAGGTTTTTTTTGTTTGTTTTTTGAGACAGGATCCTGCTCTGTCACCCTGGCTAGAGTGCACAGGCACAATCATAGTTCACTGCAACCTCAAACTCTAGGGCTCAAGTGATCCTCCTGCTTCAACCTCCCAAGTAACTTAAACTACAGGTGCACACCACCACAATCAGGTAGTTTTTCTATTTTTTGTAGAGGTAAAGTCTTGCTATGTTGCTCAGACTGGTCTCAAGCCATCTTCCTGCCTCGGCCTCCCAAAGTGCTAGGAATACAGGCATGAGCCAAGGTGCCCAGCTGGAATTAAGTTTTTACAGCCTTCAGTTTCAAGGTGAACATACCATAAGAACCAGCACTAAAATGAGTACTGAAGATAAATTTAATTTTGCTTCTACTAAAAATGGAATATAAACTATCTCCTCTGATGATAAACCCTAGTTGTAGGCTGAGTTGTACCACTCAGCAGGGTTCAACAGTACCCCAAGAATAAGGTCTACTAAAAATGAACCCTAACTAAAGAAAAAGCAAGAGATATTTGAAAATGTCACAGGATCTGGAGTCTATGACTTGGACTGAAGTCCTGAGACCTAGGAACATGAGCATCTATTTCTTTCCAGCACAAAATAAAGCTAATGACACCTATTCTAACAGGACTGACATGATGGAGATGGGAAAATATTAAGAACTATGCCAGGAAAAGTATGTTGGCTTTTTATTTTCTAGTAATTACTTCCGTGCCCAAAAAATATCTCTGCCAGAAAAAGTGAACGTTCGAACACCATTTTTCCCCAGGCAGCTTTAGCAAAATCTGAAATTAAGGCACAGTCCATTTGAACACCTTGCCTTCACCTTCCTTTAGTAGGCCAAGAATCAGATGTTCTGTAATATGCATTTACACAGTAACTGCTAATTTTGCAGCATAATTTACTGGTGTCATTTTACAATCACAAAAGTCCTTACAGCCCATTAAGCTTAATTTGACTCAACAGATGACCATTTTGCTAATAATTGTACTTACCACACGGATTCTGTGTCCAATGGCCTTAGCAGGAAGGTTGCTTCGGAATTTGGCACGAACCATGCCACTGTTTCCGTGGGCCCGAGTTACCTTTCCCCAGATTACTCTGGTTTTGTTTGGTTTGCCACCAGGAGTCACTGTGTTGCTGATTTTAAAAAAGGATAATTCAGGTATGAGAACTCAGGTATCCAATATAGTTTTGATACAGATTCAAGGTGACCTCTAGACCAGTGGTTCTCAACCCTGGTTACCCATTTAATTGTACCTACTGCATGCCAGCTACTTTTGTTAAAACAAAACAAAAATCTGTCAGATAGTAAGAGCTGCAATATTGCAAAAAATAGCAAAGGAACACAAGAATTGTGAGGTTGTTTGTGTGTAGGGAGAAAGAAGAATTGTTTGTAATTTTAAATAGCCAAGGAAGTTCTCATTGAGGTGGTAATGGAACAAAAACCATGGACTACTAGTGCAAGCAAAGCAAATAGTTAAGTGCTAAAGAAATGAGATGGAAGTGTCCTGGCTTGGGGAAAGACTGAAGATACCAAAGAGTGAATCCTAGCTGGGGTTTAAGAGAAATGTGAAGCCCTCAACTCATGCATGGGGTCTTAGAGGCCCCTTATGACTTTGGCTTTTACTGAATGAGACAAACCACTAGGGTTTGAGCAATTTAAGCATGAAGACTTGTAATTTTAAAGGAACACTCCAGCTGTAGGACAAAAGGGGAGCAAGGATGAAAGCACTTCTCCAGAGATTTTAATTGGCCTATAGTGGGTTACGAAGCCAGGATTAATGTAGAGAGACATTAACATCTTTAAACATGTATTAAAAATATAGTTTTAAGGAATTAACAAAATGTATTAAGGTACATGAAAAGTGCTTTATAAAACCTTAAAAGGATCATAATAAGGAATTAGCTACTTCCTTACTGTTTTCTAAATGCTGAAGGTAGGTAGGTCCAACACCACCCATGAGAGTAACATCCTTCTATAACCTATGAAGTTCTTTAAAGACCCAGAGTAAAAGCCACAACAATACCAATTACTTCACTAACATCTTTTATTCTTTCAATAGAAAAATTAGGGAGCTCTCAAGTAAAAACTCAAAAACATTATTATAAACTTACTTCTTTGCTTTGTATACATAAGCACATCTCTTGCCCAAATAGAATTCAGTTTCGTCTCGGGCATAAACGCCTTCAATTTTAAGAAGAGCTGTGTGCTCTCTTTGGTTCCGGAGACCCCGCTTATAGCCAGCAAAAATGGCCTTCGACCACAGCCTAAGATACACAAGATACATAACATTAAACGTAAGCTTCAACAAACCGCCCGTATAACTTGACTTCTAATAACCCCCAACCAAAAATTTTCTATAGCAAACATTTAATTTTTTCCCACTAATTTTAAACTCTCATTTATGAACGTTCACGTCTTATGATAAAAAAAAAAAAAAAAAAACCCGCAAAGCAACGGCATTTAAAACGCATACCTTCCAGACATATTTGCCTTTTAGAAGTCCTGTTCCCAGCAGACCTTAAAACAAAAAGACTCAGTTTAAAACCATGCAACCCAAGTTTCCCACCTTGTTGTCTCCCGTTTAAGCCTGTTAGGCAAAAAATGCAGCAAGGTAATTATACCATAACATCTACATACATCGCAGAATGTGGCAAGACATTCAAACCTCAGAGAATGGCTAACATTTAAGCAAACTCCACAATGAAGACAAAAACCATGTGGGAGAATGTACACTAACCCTCCAAACGAAACCCTGGGAAAATTTATGCCACTATCAGACAAAATTCAGGGAAACAATGAAAATTTACCAAGCAGGTAGAGAAGCACACAGAAGACTTTATGCATGGCTAAGGAAGAAAGGGACTATAAACAACAAAGCGAGGTTTGGAATGGGAAAAAATGGAAAAAAACTCAGCCTAATGGAACCACTGCTTCATGGGTAACTGAAAACGAACAAAGTGCACACATTTCACTCCGCTCAGGCCCGGGAACTAACTCTGATTACCGTTCTGGAGAGTCGGGACTAGCACCATCAGTCTCGCATCTCCTCCATCCTGTCCTCCCTCTTCCTGAAGCCCACAGAAATCACTGGCTGTCAGAGATTCCAAGGCGCACGGGTGCCTTGCCAAGGTATATGGATGAACCCATCCCAGTTATTTGCTCCCAAAGTTCAGCAGCAGTCGCTTCACTCACCTCCACAGGCTCCAAAATGGCGGAAAGAGAAACCCGAGGCCCCGCCGCGTGGCCTTGTGGGAGAAATGCCTCTCCGCCCCGCCCCTCGTTTAGGCATCTTCCGTAACCGCCAGAAAGACAAGCTTCAGAAATAGTCTTTGTATTGAAATAAGCCACACTGAAACGCACTCTTACAATTCTTTTCCTATGTCCATTCATCTTTGTGAGCTGCGACATATATTATTTGGAAACAGAGGAAGGCAAAAGTAGTAGCCAGCTAAAGAAGAGAAAAGAGGAAACGGTCCTCTAAAGCTGTGCGTTGTCATAGAAACACCTTAGCTTGCGCTTGATTCCTGCGTCCAAGAGTGCAGAAGGTGGAAAGGCTTTAGCTCAACTAGAGGACATTCCCCCCATCACCCCCAATCCCACCTTCAAGATTGATTCTAAAAGTGATTCGCGAACATGGAGGTGTCTTACCCTCGTACCACACAGGAGTAGGAAGAACGGAGACTCTTGGATCCTACCGGGAGCACGAAGGCAGGAGTTGTTCCTTCTCTTTAACTATTCTTATTTTCTTACTTCTTTCCACCCGTCTACTGTTTTTTTAAATCTCTTTTTTAAAAAATGACTTAAGTTCTTATCTCCATCCTTCTCTTTGACTCCAAGGGGGAGGAGGACTTCTGAGGAGACTTTATCGCTTTTTTAGGATAACTATTTCAGCTGCCAGACTGAAACTCTCCAGGAGTCCAGCACCACGCCCGCGCATAACAGGTCTTCAGTAAGTACTTGTAGACTACAATGAGGCGGATTAGTGGATGCCAGAGATTCTCATTTCCTAATTATTACACGTTTATCTGGGGTTGCCCTATGGATTCATTCATCTGTTCAACAAATAGTTTAATGAATGACTACCACATACCAAGATTTGTTGCAGTCTTGAATGACACTGCAGTAAACAAAACAAACAAATCTTTGCCCTAACGGAACTCAGACCCTACTACTAGAAACAAGACAATGAGCAGGTAAAATATATGACATATAGAAAAATTAAGCAGAGATGCCACTATTAAAGAGCCTTTAAAAAAAATTCTGAGATAGGAAGCCATTTGAGGGTTCTGTACAGAGGAGTGACTCGATCTGACTTTTATTTTAACAGGGTCACTCTGTTGGGGCAGAGGAGGCAAGGGCACCAGCAGGAAGATCAATTAGGAGGCTCCTGTAATAAACCTAACGAGAGATGATGGAAAAAGGGATGATGAATATTGGAATTCTGAATATGTTTAAGTTCTGACAGGTTTTGCTGATTAATGAGGGATGATTCTGCTGGGTATGGTGGCTCATGCCTGTAATCCCAGCATTTTGGAAGGCCAAGGCGGAGGAATTCTTTTTTTTTTTTTTTTATTTTTTTTATTTTTTTGAGACAGAGTCTCACTCTGTTGCCCGGGATAGAGTACCATGGCGTCAGCCTAGCTCACAGGAACCTCAAACTCCTGGGCTCAAGTGATCCTACTGTCTCAGCCTCCCGAGTAGCTGGGACTACAGGCATGTGCCACCATGCCCGGCTAATTTTTTACATATATATTTTTAGTTGTCCAGCTAATTTCTTTCTGTTTTTGGTAGAGACGGGGTCTTGCTCTTGCTCAGGCTGGTCTCAAACTCCTGATCTCAAGCGATCCACCCACCTCGCCCTCCCAGAGTGCTAGGATTACAGGCCTGAGCCACCGTGCCTGGCTATGGTGGAGGAATTCTTGAGACCAGGAGTTCGAGACCAGCCTAGGCAACATATGAAAACCTCATCTCTACAAAAAAAAATTTTTAAATACATCAGAATAGAGCTTGCACCTTGTAGCCCACTATCACATCCAATTTTCTCTGTCCAAGAAATGTACTAGAAATTTCACTATTAGGGATTCATTCATTAAGGTTCTAAATGTAAGTCCTCCTGGGAGGAATAGCACATTAAATGTGAGTTTCATTCATTTGTTCATTCATTCATTCCACAAATACTTATTCAGCATAGCGCCTGAAATTTAGAATACAATAATGCACATCACTGTCACCATCCCTGTTTTCATGGAACTTAACAGTCTGCTGGGGAGAAATTGACATAAACATTACAAATTGTGAAGAGAGCTCTGCAAGAAAATGAAACGTGTCCTGAGTGCTTGAACTGAAGAAACCGGATCCAGCCTGATGAGTCAGGGAAAGTATCACTTGGAGAAGTGTCATTAAGGCATTTTTCAAACTGCAGGTGATGACCCATTTGTAGATCATCATCATAGTACTTTTTAAAACAAAATATGATAGAATCAAAATGTCAGAGTGTTATCATACATGGTAAGTGAAAGTTGTTATGTGAAAGTTGTTTTATGAACCTTGTATTTCAGTTATTTGTGTGTGTACATATATATAATTATATCAATGTATGTATGTACTAGGTCATTGTATCAGCCCTGGAAGAAAACAATTGGCAGAGTTGAGAATTTAGTGAAGTATCTATATACAAAGGTAAAACAGGAGTGAAACTACAAGGGATGATGCAGTCTCCAGGAACATGGGGAAGAAATAGTTACTTAAGCCCAGAGAGAGAGTAATTTCGAGAGAGTTGCCTGACAGGAACTATGTCCTTTGATAGAGGAACGTAGCCAACCAATAATAATCCAGCAGAGAGAAAGAGCTGGGAGAGTAAATACCTGACTTTAATAAATAAATAAATACCTGGACTCTCCCACTGATGCACTCCATATGGGTCAGTCTCTCAGATCACAGAAAATGGTGGAGATTGGATCCAAAGGGGCAAATGGCAGTTACCTAGAAAAAATGACTTTTTAAGCTGGTACCTAATGGATAAGTGGGACTTTATAAGGTAAAGAGGTGAGGGAAAAGTGGTTCAAGTTGAAGGGATAGCCTGTGCAAAGACCCTGAGTTGGAAAATAGCATGATTCCACAGAACTGAAAGAAGCTCGTTGAGGTTGGAGCCAAGAGAGCAAGAAAAGGGCTGTTCTGGGTGGGTCTGGAGAGGAACAGAGGGGGCCAAGTTAAGAATTTTGGTCTTTGTCCTAAGGCAATGGGAAACCGTTGAAGGATTTTAAGGAGAGACATGATCAGATTTTCAATTTTAAAAGATCACTCTTTTATTTTATTTTTTATTTATTTATTTTTTTCCTTGAGACAGAGTCTCACTCTGTTACCCGGGCTAGAGTGCCGTGGTGTCAGCTTAGCTCAAAGCAATTTCAAACTCCTGGGCTCAAGCGATCCTTCTGCCTCACCCTCCTGAGTAGCTGGGACTACAGGCATGTGCCACCATGCCCAGCTAATTTTTTTTTCTATATATATTTTAATTGTCCAGCTAATTTCTTTCTATTTTTAGTAGAGACGGGGTCTTGCTCTTGCTCAGATTGGTCTCAAACTCCTGAGTTCAAAGGATCTGCCAGCCTCGCCCTCCCAGAGTGCTAGGATTACAGGCGTGAGCCACTGCGCCCGGCCCACTCTTTTGTTTTAAAAAGATCACTTCCAATTTGGAGGCTGTTAGACTAGTTCAAGAAAAGAAACACCAGCTAGACCCAACATGGTGTTGGAGGATATGGAATAAAAGATAAAATCCACAGGACTCGGTGATGGTTTGGATTAGGGGGAATGCTGCTGTCCAGATGAAGGAGGTGGCAGGAGTGACTCCTGGGTTTCTAGCATTAGGAATGAGAAGCCAAAACACCATGAAAGCACTACATTCTACATGAACATAGCCCTATCTTACCTATGTGAATCACCTTTACCTATGCCCCAAGCCTAAAGGAGTGGAAAAACAAACAACATAACACAATTCTGCTTAATACCATGTTCCTTCCTTCTAAGACTTACCTGGCATCAGAAAATGCGGCTAGTATGGAGTATCTTGTTTCAGTTTACACAAAGAGTCTGTTATATATGTCTGAATTTTCGCATATCAGATTTTTCTTGTGTGAGACATACTTGCACCACCTCTCTCGGGGCTATTTAATACTTTCTTGTGGACAAAATCACACTGGAAACTGAACATTCACTGTTCATTTACTATAAAGCAAAATTCTCCACGGGCGTTCTCATTGTAAAGCTAATTTAAGCAGAAAGGGTTTTAGTTTACTGAGGAGGGGTAACATCTTGCTAGCAGCATTAAACTGATTTCCAGGATTAATAGTTTTTCTAAATGTAATCTCATTTGTTCTTCTAAGTCCAGGTGCAACACATTCTGTTATCTGGCAGATCAGAGGAATGGTGTGATCTAATTAAATATTATAGTAATCAGAATAATAGAAAAATCTGTTATATAGAGATTACCAATTAAAAATCAGAATGCAATAAAACACACTAACAGCTACTCAGGAGGCTGAGGTAGGAGGATAGTTTGAGGCCAGCAGTTTGAGGCAGCAGTGTGTCTATGATCATGCCTGTGAATAGCCACTGCAATCTATGCTGGGCAACGTAGCAAGACCCCATCTCTAAGAAAATTTGAAAAACACTGAAACCATGTTGGACATTAATTTACCTTAAGAAGAGGCTCAAAAAGTGCATGTATTTTCAGGTTTGGTAGACTACTTAATGTGTTCCCCCTCATCAGTGGTTCTTTCCTCTCTGGGACTACTCTACTAAATGAAAAGAGGGGATAAGCCACAGCTCTTGTCGTTCTTTAACTTTCTCTTACTGAAAGGGCATCAAAATAACTCATACGTTATTCAAGACTCCCTTAAACTAATCCCAGTGTTCCTTCCTATTTTAGGTGACTGCATTTTTGTGAGATTATAAATATACCATGGAGGATAACAGAACTAACTCAAGAAGAATGGAAGAGTATGTTCAAAATTCCAATTTATTTTGTATATATTTTTTAAATTATGCCTTCTGTTAAATTTCTGTGTATTACTTGCCTATTCCTGTGTAACAAATCACCCCAGAGCTTAGTGACTTAAAATATAAATATTTATTATTTCACATAGTATCTGTAGGTCAGGAGTTTGGGAGCAGTTTAGCTGGATGGTTCTGGCTTGGGGTCCTTCATAATGTTGAAGTTGGCCAGGGGCTGCAGTTATCTGAGACTTGATGGGGCCTCGAAGATGCACTGCCAAGATGGTTAATTTACTGACCTGGCAAGTTGATGCTGGCTACTGGCAAGAGGCCTTCATTCCTCACCCTCATGGATGACTCCATAGTACTGCTTAAGTGTTCTCATGACAAGGCAGCCAGCTTCCCTCGGAGTGAGAGATATGAGAGAGTAAGGCAGAAGCTGCAATATCTTTTATCACCTAGCCTTGGAAATCACACTCTGTCATTCCCATAATATCCTTCTGGTTACATAGGTTAGTCCTAGTCAATATGGGGGAGACTAAACAATTACATGAATACCAGAAAGTGAGAATCATTTGGGGCCTCTTTGGAAGCTAGCTACCACATTTTGTTTTTCACTAATCATGAGATACTTTTGCTTAGCAACTAAAGTTGTTTCGAGAAAAAAAATTAATTTTGGCTCAAATTCAAGTTAGTTAAGCATAGCCAAATAGCATGGGCTACATATCCTTATTAAACAGTTAAGTTGTTTTTCTTTGGTTGGTCAAAATAGAATGTATATGCAAAATCACATGTAAATTCTTGATTTTGTTTTTCATTTAGGTTATATTATATGACAATGTGAACTTCACAGGAGCCAATCTAAGTGCTTCCTGTGCTTTTGAATGTAAGTAATATTTAAACAATGGTCACTGACTTATTTTTATCTTTATCCTTTCCTTAGAGGCAGTCTGGAATCCTCGAGCCTTCCTCCAAAAGCTTTGCATTCAGAGATAATGGTGTCAGTGACTGGTGAACCACCTACTGCTGTAGAAGAAGGAATAGCTATTCATACAGATGTAGAAATCATCCCAGAAATCATAGAGCCACTCTCCCTTCCAGATGTGCTGAGGATCACTGCAGTTCTGGAGGATACCACAGACCAGCTCTCTATTCTAAATTATATCATGCCAGTTCAGTATGAAAGAAGACCAAGCATGGGCATGGTATGTACTCACTCACCATTTAACTTTGCTTTCTTTCCTTTCTATTTCTCCATCATTAATAGTACCTATGCCTCAAATTTCACTTGAGAAATAGCACTTTTATCTCAGATAAAGGGCTACAATAACTATCTGAGATGTATACTCTCAATTGATGGAATGAAATTACCATAGCTCAGTGTACATTACCAGGCAGAATATCCTTTTCCAATATATCGTCATTATTCAAAAGGTCTATAGTTAAATCAGTATAAATGCAGTATGTATACTGAGAAGATCAAATTGCTGAGTTATCCTACCTACCTTGTATTTCTCACCTGTTAACCTAATAATACTAGGGGGAGGAAACTTAGCTCACCCCTCTCAATATTACTTTAATCTAAAATGACTTTGCCTCTGGAACAGATATCCCCAGTTTAAAAAAAAAAGACTGTTGTCATTGCTGAATATGTTGCAACCTGCCTTTCTGAATGTTCAGCCATATTATTGTATTAACCTTTACATTTTTAATAATGTTTTGGGCTTCTCTGCAAAGTACCACTGGGTTATCAAAAAATTTAACTTGGCTAGCACTCTGGGAGGCCAAGGCGGGTGGATCGCTCAAGGTCAGGAGTTCGAGACCAGCCTCAGCTAGAGCGAGACCCCCATCTCTACTGAAAAATAGAAAGAAATGATCTGGACAAATAAAAATATATATAAATATAAAAATTAGCCGGGCATGGTGGCGCATGCCTGTAGTCCCAGCTGCTCGGGAGACTGAAGCAGAAGGATTGCTTGAGCCCAGGAGTCTGAGGTTGCTGTGAGCTAGGCTGATGCCACGGCACTCTAGCCTGGGTGACAGAGTGAGACTCTGTCTCAAAAAAAAAAAAAAATT
>RJWJ010038494.1:0-14960 GCA_004363605.1 Indri indri
TTGTGTTCCCATCAAAAGAACAGCTTTGGAGCTATTCTTTGGTGTTTACCATAAGAAAATGCCCTTTGTTATTTTTACCAGGTGGCAGGGACTCAGCTCCGAATTCTATATAGAAAAAGCATCTGGATCCCAGTCTTTCAATGGCTTCAAGACAACCAGAAGTACCTGGTAAACTTAATTCTTTTTGGTAAAGTCATTTAAGCTAAATAGAAACCATTTTATCTGAACTATATATTAATGGTTATTCTCTGCCACCTGGTGGCTATTTAGACTTAATAGATTGTCACCTGTTAAATATTATCTTCTTAACCACCCAGCTATGGTATGAATCCTTAATCTAACTCAAAAGAGAGTAGTCATTTCATTTAAGGGTATGACAAGTTTGTTACCTTTCTATAAGTAACAAATAAGAATTTAGAGTAAGTTATATAGTTCTTGTTGTATGTTCCAAAGTGATTAAACTGATCTTTTTTGGGGGAGTGGAGGTGGGGTGGGATGGAGGTCTGGGCAAAAAGGAACCAGTCTGCTTTAATGGCAGATTGAACTTAATCAGCAACATTTTAAGGAGTCAATTTCTGGGTTATGGAAGTCATTGATTCCTCCTTGAATTGTTTTATGGGAAGAGAAAGTGATATTTGAATAATATCTGAATCATTCAATTTCTGATTGTCAGTAAAGTGTGATGATGAAGAAAGGTGATGGTACCTATTTCTCAGGGTTGTTGTAAATATTAAACATAAAATATGTGAAAATGTGAGTTAAGAGTGATGACTCTGCATTTGCTGCCCAGAAAAATTTTTGATCTCTCTTTATAGGAACATATTTCCTAGTAAATATTAGCTGACTTTATTATTTTTAGCATGACTACTGGGGGGTGTCTTTAAGATGTTTTTGAAATTGCTCCCAAAATAGGTGGGTTAATAGAAGTCTCCCTGTGCCCCCCGCCCCCGTGTAGATCCATCTCTAGTCTCTAACATCATCAGCTTGTGTTGTAGTTTGTCTTTCTTTGTTGCTGTGATTGCCACAAACTCTCTGTAACCATCCTGAGTCATGGGGTTGTACTCATCAGGTTAATGCTTTGGAATGCGGGGAGCATGGAGTGTTGCACGCAGAATGTGAGCACTGGCTTAGGTATGCATCTCAGTCCCCAGCCCATACTTGCTAGCTGGGTGATATTGGGCAAGTTGCTTAAGATCTATGCCTCAGTTTCCTGAGCTGGAAAATGGGAAGAATATGTGCTTAATGAGGATTAGATAAGATGAAGGACATGAGTGCCTAGCAAGGAGGAGTATTTGTGATTATTTTTGTTTGTGTGTGTGTTTCGAGGTATAATGCACATACCATAAAGTCCACCCATTTAAAATGAACAACTCAGTGTTTTTGGTATATTCACAAGGTTCTCCAAACATCACCACTAGCTAACTGCAGAACAATTTCATCACCCCCAAAAGAAAACCTCATACATTAGCAGTCACATCTCATTGCCTGTCTCTCCAGCCCCTGGCAACCAGTAATCCTTCTTCTATTTCTATGGATTTGTTAGTAATTATTATTAATAGTAATAATAATGGTAGCTTCTTTGTCCTTTGCTGTTTAAATTAAGTCTTTTGTGGTTTTGGACTTAACTGCCAGACAAGTTGATGTCTTAGTGCAGTAACACAATTTTAGCAACGGGAAAATGTCACCTTGAAGGCAGGCTCTGGACAGACATGAGTTCTAATATGAAAGGATTAGCAAACAAACAGAATGAACTTGGCTCCCTGATCTGACACAGCTAAGAGTGCCCTTGAAGGGAGGCGCCCGTGTCATAGTGGGACGATGGGCAGTCAGTTCCAGTGGACAGGAACAGCAGGGTCAGCTAGAAGTGCTTTGTGAGAGTGGTTGTCAACACTTTCTGTGAGGGAAATTGGCTCTGCCAGATGACGTATTTCTTGTAGTGCTATTGTTTTCTTTGGTGAGGTAGGGAAGGCAGAGGGTTTGCGGTCAGACAATGGGCAAGCCCCAGCTAACCATTTTCTTTATGAACTTGGGCAAATCCTTTACCTCTAGGCCTTAGTTTCCTCATCTATAAAATGGGAACAAGAACTTCATATTCTCATTCATTTTGTATCCTCAGTCCTGCATGAATTGAGAGTCTTAGTATTCCAGTAGGGGTGGCTTTTTTGAAATTAGATAGGTTTGGATTTTGATTCCAAACTGTACTTTGAAGTTGTGTGACCATGCTCAGGTAAATTTAAACTGAACTACAGGTTTCCTAAATGGAAAACAGATCGGGGCTGCCGAGTGGGTTCAGTGGAGAATCCAAAGTGTCAAGCATAGAGGAAGGGTACTATTATCTTTCCTTGACTGGATTAGCTAGAATAAGCTATTTTTTTTTCTCTGTCCAGAATAAGTGTTTCAGGGTTTTCCTTCCTACAGATTAGTTTAAAGCTACTACTATGTTCAGTTGCTGAACCCCTCTTGACAGGTGTCTCTGTTCTTAGCACTTGAGCCTAGTGGGCCTCTAGGCAAGATGTCCCTGCCCATCGGGATATGCCGCCGGGCATTCAGCTATGATGATGCCCTCGAGGACCCTACGCCCATGACTCCTCCTCCATCGGACATGGGCAGCATCCCCTGGAAGCCAGTGATTCCAGAGCGCAAGTATCAGCACCTCGCCAAGGTACCCGACTCTGCTGGCTGCTTCTGGCAAACTTGATCCCTTTGTTCTCCTTCCTCTGCTCCAGAAACCTTCAGTGGCTCCCTGTACCCTTAGAATTGGGCAGCAACCACTCCCTGTGTATGTTTTCTGTGCCTCAGCCACAGTTGGTGTGTCTTTTTTTATTTTTAATTAAAAACTAGAATGGCCGTGTCTTCTACCTAAGACTCTTCTCTACCCCCACCCCCCAGCTACCACCGCGTTAAGGCACAGTCCAGTTCTGCATGATCTGGGTCCTGTCTGCCTCTCCCCAGCCCCCTACCCAGTGATCCAGCCATACAAGTGACCTAAGAATTCTTGCACTTCATAGGGTATTTTCTGCCTCCAAGTCTGCCTCACACTGCTGGGACTGCTTAGGATGTTTACCATCCCATCCTGTACTCCGGTCCTCCGCCCACTCCATTTGCCTTTCAAACGGTATTCCTTAAGTCTTAGCTCAAATCTCTTTTGTGAAGCTCTTCCTGACCTCTTCATCCTCCTGGTAATACTGTCACTTTGAGCGTGATAGCTCCCTTTGAGCTCTCTGCTGCACCAGAGACCTGTCATAATCCCTACATTACTTTGTCACCTTAGTTCCTTGAGGGCAGGGGCCATGTGTAAGTTTATACTCAATCTGTAGTATCTAGCAGAGGGCCCAACATAAGGTAGATTCCAAAAAAAATGTTCATTTTGTGATTGAGGGGAACAATTGGTTTTCTTTAACACATGCTGTGCTTTTCCTCATGCTGTTCCTCCTGCCTCGGTGGCTTTTCCCATGGCTGTCCTCTGTAAGAGCTGCCTCCTTCCAAAGGCCCTTTCTCATACACGTCTTGATCTGCCCTCACGGTGCTCTTGTGCATTTTGGTGTCGTAGGCTGCTGCATGCTCGTTGCAGTCGTGTCGCGGAGGCCCATGCTTCCTGACTTCAGGGACTCTCACCTCTGACTCTCCAACCACCAAGAATACAAGAAAGCTGTGCTGTTGCCTGAATAAACTAGGCCCGCCAAGTTCAGAAAAGGCCATTTAACCTGCAGCTACAATTTCACTGGACTTTGAGCTGCATGATAGCTCAGGGCCAGACAGGAAGTACACAGTGAGGGTCTGCTTAAACAGACCTGGGTGTGAATGGATCCCAAATGACCTTGGGCACACGGTTTTACGGCTGAGTCACAGTGGCTCTGCTCCATCTGGGAGAGGAGAATACATTATGTCATAAAGGCGTTGTGGAATTAAATAAGATTTAAGTGCTTGGCACACACTGTAGTAGGTGTGTAACCAGTATTATGACTACTGGCTCCCGGTTTAACTTTCTCTTAGTAGAGCTGTATTTGATTCCTTCTAATGAGTTGTTTTCCCCCAATATGCTTTCAGAACAGAGAGCTCCTTTCTAAGCAAGCATCCCCTACAGCTCTGGGGGAAGTTCCCTATATCAATTATCTACTGAAATATGACCCAGTCAGCTAGCTGTTCAGGAGAAAATGTTCTATGTAAAAAGTAGTGGAAGTGCTAGGAGAAAAGGCCCCCACAGCCTGCCTGCGATGTCAGAGCAGTGGGCCCCGGGGACTAGAGCAGGAAATAGGCAAGGCTCCTGGTGGTGCTTCCAAGGGCAGCACATGCTTTTCATGTATAAAAGCTGCTGGTCCCTTCACAAGGCAAAGGATGAATGGGCTTCTGGTTTCCTCTTGTGCCTCAGCTGGAACGGCTGACGATTTGGAACAACTGCACTCTTTTTTTTTAATTTGGAGACAGAGTCTTATTCTTGCATGGCTAATTTTTCTATTTTTAGTACAGACAGGTCTTGCTCTTGCTCAGGCTGGTCTCAAGCTCCTGAGCTTGCTCAAGCGATCTTCCCACCTTGGCTTCCCAGAGTGCTAGGATTACAGGTGTGAGCCACCACATCTGGCCAGGAACAACTGCTCTCTTAAAGGAGAGCAAATGAGTCAAACTTGACTGATTACACGCATTCTTTCATTGGCCCTAACTATCCACGTGTTAGGAATCAGCCATCTTCCAAGTAAGAAAACATGAGTTCAGGTTTTGCTTGAGTCAGGTCACAGCTGAAAAGTATAAATTCTGTTTTGTAGTAAGGCTACAACATTTCAGTGTTCTGTGTCCCTCCTTTCTGACCATCTTTCTTAGTTGCTCTGGAGAAGCAGAGAATAAAGAATAAGGCTCATTCTGTCTTTGCTGCTAGGCCTGAGCGTGGTGTCAGGTGTTTAGAGTACAGAAGGTGGATGCTCCCAGTTCTTGCACGTTAAAGATCAGGAGCTAAGTAGATTGTTTGTTTTAAAAGACCGTTACTTGAACCTTTAGAGCAGTGGTCCTCAAAGTGTGGTCTCTGGACCAGCAGCAGCAGCGTCCCCTGGGAATTGGTTAGAAACGTAAGTTCTCAGGCCCTAGCCCAGACCAGCCTGGACCTACTGAATCAGAACCCTTAGCGGTCTGTGTACCAAACCCTCCAGGTGATTCTGATGCTTTGACAAAGTTTGAGAACTACTTAGTGCTCTGGTTAATGAAGTGAAATCTAGTATAGTGGTCAAGTGCTGATTAATAGGTGTTTCTCCTGCATTCTTTTTGTTTGTTTTGCTGAGAATGAGAATCTTGTACATTCTTATGAGCATAGTACTATAGTATATTGCATAGCCACAGGATGGGAAGGTAGGAGACCTCAGACCTTCAAATTCTGGCTTTCCACTTTTATAAATCTAAGCTATTCACATGTCTTTCGTCACTATTATCCATGGTGGCAAAATCTAATGGGGTGGGGATGACCAACTGCCTCCTTCAAATAATTCCTCACTTTTCAGATTAAAGGTATTTCAGTAACTTCTTCCCCAAAGGAAGTGAGTTTAGGTGTGTAACTCCCCTGCCCTGCTCAAGTGCTTCCTTGCCTCTCGAACAGGTGGAGGAAGGAGAAGCCAGTGTATCCTCCCCTGCCATGACCCTGTCATCGGCCATTGACAGTGCGGACAAGGTCCCGGTGGTGAAGGCTAAAGCTACCCATGTCATCATGAATTCTCTGATCACAAGTAAGCACTCTTCACCCTCAGAGTAGACTGAAGTAGGGGTGGGGAAGAGTTTAGGCTTCCTGCCACCCAGCCGTGGATGATTCTACAAACGTGCCTACCTCAGCACGTCCTAGCCAATAGTTTGGCTGCTGAATCCACCTCAGTGCCGAAGCTCCGTTTAGATGGAAGATTTGCCAAACGTTAAGCACCTCAGCCGATTTAGGTGCCTTCATGCTGCTTTGTTGATACGATCTCGTTTTCCCATATCTGTCACTGTGATCTTGGGCAACTTATGTAACTATAGAGACTGTTTCCCCCTTTATAAAATGGGGACTGTAGCTGGCAGGTTGAGGCTGAGGTGATGAGGATTAGATGGCCCAGTGTTCAGTGACTGGGAGCTGCTGCCATTGCTGTCTCGAGCTCTGCTGGAGAAGGCAACACACCGAGGCATCTCCCGTTTGTCCTGTATATGCATATATTTTTAATTAAACAGCTCAAAATTGGTCCACCAGGAAGAGGACCAGGTTTTGGTGCCTCAGGTGTCTTTAAGAATATGTGATTGGTCCTAATGAGGCCTGACATAAGAGAGCCTGCATTTTTTTTTTTTTTTTAAACCTTGCAACAAGTTAACTGAACTTTGCTCTGGAGGGCCATTCTAACTGCCGTGGGAAGTTAATGATTATTAGATACATACTCTGCTTGTTAGCAGTGTGCCCCTACTGGGTAAGGTACATAGAGACTCTTCTTGGTTGGCTCATTGCTGAAGTCAGAAGCCCTTGACTTCAGGGCATCAGTTTGTCTTGGGCAATTCCTAGAGAACCAAAAGTCCAAACTCTTACTTTGGTTTTTGCGTATTTACACATAAATGCACCTTTTGAATCAGCAACTCCTACTTGTGTTTTGTAAGCTTGAGAATGTGTTCTAGCGGTGTTAGAAAACTTAGTCATTGTTCTTTTAGCACAGTATAACTTCTTTATTGAAAATGCAGTTTACCAACAGTTCAGAATACACCTCAACATACTAATGTCACTCAGATACTTATGTGGCTTATTCACTTCCACATATATGCATATTTTAATATAATTCCAGGTATAGCAGACACACCATTCTGTTTTTCTTGACCAATATTAATATTTAGCAGTGTTGCTATAGTCTTAACTTTTAAGAAAAAGCTGCATTTAAGCAGCTTGGTATTGGTATACTGTAGTTCATTAAATCCTTTCTCACTTTGTAAATTTTCATATGACTACCTGGTAAGACTGGAAAAAATCTTTATGCATTTAGGGTTTTTTCTCTGTTTCTAGTTCTGATAAAAATACTTACTCAGAGGAGGAATGACTAGGTCATAAAACGCATCTGGTGTCTAGACTTTTGGTCCACAGCTGCCCTGTTCCTGTATGTAAGGGTGTATCCTGTGGTTTGTGTACAAATGAAGCAGTCAGCTGCCATCCTTTCCGTGGTAGAACTGACTTGCTGACTGAGATAATCGGGTCAGAGAGCGAACGTGGAGTGCAGTGTGTCAGCTGTGCTGGGCACTGTGCCGGGCCATTTTACACAGCAGAAATGTTGGATCGGATGACTTTGGCTAGTTCAAGGCAGGCTCTTTGGTTTGAGTCTGGTTGGAACCTTGGTGCCATCTAGCCTGGAACGTGCCCAGTTTCTCCGTGGGAAAGGTTTTTGTGTGGGTGACGAGGGTGGTGAGTCTCTTGCAAAACTTGGTATTCGGAGAATCTTTACTGTCTGAATGTCAGCTGCCTCCTCCATGCTGCGTTTCTAAATGCAAAGACAGTGTCACAGTGCACAACTGAGAGGGGTGTGTACCTGGAGGTTCTTCAGCTGTCCCTTTGGGAATAATCTGTTCTTTAGCTTGGTGTGAGGGAAGGCTTCCTTCTGGTTAGAGAACCATTGTGTGAGGTTAGGAATTATTGCTATAATGCCTCTCTGGGTGAACAAACCCTCCTCCTTGGATGGTCACTGTGGTCTCTTGCTTCTGGGTAGAACAGCAGCTATCTGTGTTCTTCTCAGTTTGTGATGGGAGTAGGGATGGGCATGACTATCATTTCCTCTGTTCCTAGAACAGACGCAGGAGAGCATTCAGCGTTTTGAGCAACAGGCAGGGCTGAGAGATGCTGGCTACACACCCCACAAGGGCCTCACCACCGAGGAGAGCAAGTACCTTCGAGTCGCAGAAGCGCTCCACGTAAGCTGCTTTCTTAGGAACTTCCAAAAAACAAAACCATCAGCATTCATGGCTTGAAATGTGGCTGTGGTTTAAAAGTTTCCAGCTCAGCTAGCTGGGAGTGGTGAAGAGTGGTTGGAAGAAAGTTGGGCAAAGGAATTTAGAACTGGGTTAGCCTGTGGTGGCACTCCCAGGCTGCAGGCTCCTGAGCTCTTAGCCTTGTAGTTTTTGTTTCTTCATCTGTAAAGTGGGGGTATCTGTTTTGCTTACTTCTGGTTAGAAGGATCAATGAGACTCTCAGCTTGTTTGTGAGTACTTTGTGAACTATAAAGCAAAGGAGGATTGTTTCATGTACCACAGTGATTGACCTTGAGTGAGAGAGAGGAGAATTGGGCAGTTTTAACAGAGGTAACAGATTAACTGGAAAGGAACATTATACTTTAATTTTTAACAAGTTAAAGTCAAATGTGGAATTGGAATGTTTTTGCTATTTCATTTCTATAGTGAATGAATAATAATTTTGGTAAGGGTTAATTTAATGATAAAATAGTTTCAAATAACTTTCAGAGAATACCATTTTATACTGAATAGGGTTTTATAATTTGTGAAGCACTTGCATTCACTTAATCTTCACATTGATCCTTTGAAGCAGATACTGTTCTCCGTAAGTGAAGAAAATGAGGTCCACGGTCATATATGTAGCCAGTCACAGTGCCTGAACTCAGCAGGTACCTGATGCCCTGCTTCCTGCTGGTTTTTCCTCCTTTTTCCAAAGGAGTCTGAGAATCTGGCTACTGAAGGGGCTCATAAGGAAGGGCAGAGGCAGATTGTGACGGGGCACATATATAGCTCAGAAATTTAGACTGCCTCCTGTAGGCAAGGATGGGTCGTAACCCAACCCTGTTACAAACTTTACTGTAAGAATTCTGCTAGGGTGTGAGGAAAGCATGGAAGGCAGGGAAGGGTCATGATATGCAGCATATGGAAAGAGGGATAACATGGATCTGGTGGCCTAGGGAAGGGGTGTAAGACATTATGGACTGTTCGTTTTTGTAATGAACATTCCACATGATTCTTTTGCAGGCTAAGTTTAAAAACCACTGGTATAGGCTGGGCGCGGTGGCTCACGCCTGTAATCCTAGCACTCTGGGAGGCCGAGGCGGGTGGATTGTTTGAGCTCAGGAGTTCGAAACCAGCCTGAGCAAGAGTGAGACCCCGTCGCTACTAAAAATAGAAAGAAATTAATCAGACAACTAAAAATATATAGAAAAAAAAATTAGCCGGGCATGGTGGCGCATGCCTGTAGTCCCAGCTACTCGGGAGGCTGAGGCAGAAGGATTGCTTGAGCCTAAGAGTTTGAGGTTGCTGTGAGCCAGGCCGACGCCACGGCACTCTAGCCCGGGCAACACAGACTCTGTCTCAAAAAAAAAAACAAAAACAAAAAACCACTGGTATAGGGGATCAGGGTTGGGCTGGTGGCCAGTTTAAACTCTCAGACAAGACAGACGCTTCCAGAGAGGGGTACTGTGTTAGCTTTTGACACTTAATTGAGAACTTTCTAGAATAGGTCAGTTGGAATCCCATTTGAGCAATTCACCTTATATGATGGTAGAACTGACTTTGGTTGGCCTATTTTCTGCATCTTACCCACAGGAGTACAACATGAGGACAGCTGAAATGCTAGGTGTAACTAGCCCCATTTTATAACAGATTGTCATCTTACAGAAATTGGCATGTTGAATGTTTGAGAAAATTCAAACATGATCATTGTTTGGCATGTAGCTTGGACTAGGCAGTGGCATACTAGACGCGGAGGGTAGAGCCTTGCTCTAGAACTGAGAAGTAGATTTGCCGGAACGGCGGGGGGGTGGTGCGTGGTAGGAAAGGCAGTGAGAAGAGCGCAGGGCCCTGCTTAAAAGGCCAGCAAGGCCCACAGCTTGTGTTCTGGCTCTTCCACTTCACTGGCTGAGTGCATGTGGGGAAATTACCTCACTTTCTGAAACTAAAAGCTCTAGTGTAGAGCTTTTAATATGGAGATGTTTGCGATATGTTGTAGGATGAATACATCTTTTAAAAGATGGGATTCCATCTAGTATGGCAAAACAAAGGGAATATCTGTTAGATCATCCAAAACCATTCCACCTATGGATGTTTTTCCTTGTGCCTAAAGTTAGAACGTGAACCAAATTGTGTCCAGACTCAGCTGTTCAGTAGCTATTTTAGATTTGCAGTCATTTTTAAAAAGTCTCTCTTTTTACCCATCTGAACAGAAACTAAAGCTACAGAGTGGAGAGATAACGAAAGAAGAGAAGCAGCCTGCGTCAGCCCAGTCCACCCCAAGCAGCACCCCTCATTCTTCCCCTAAGCATAGGCCCAGGTGAGCCCTTCCTGTGACCCCTGAATGTCAGTGTGCTTCAGGGGGAAGCTAGTGCTGAGGACAAAGTTGTATTTAGGCCTTTGGTTTCTGAGTGAGAAGGGCTAGTTCACAGTTCCTATCTTTTGGTGTGAGACACTTCTAAGGGTGTAGGAAGAGAATATATTAGGATATATTCTCTCTCTTCCAGAGGCTGGTTCACTTCTGGCTCTTCCACAGCCTTACTTGGCCCAAATCCTAGCACCATGGATTCTGGAAGTGGGGATAAGGACAGAAACCCATCAGATAAATGGAGCTTGTTTGGAACAAGACCCCTCCAGAAGTATGATTCAGGTAAGGGCAGTGCCTTAAAAAATGGATGCAAAGTGGCAGGCATTTTGCCATGTCATAAATCAGGAGCTACCTATTGGTTTTGAAATCATTCGCTCTCTGGTTTACCTCTGTAGGAGGTTTTGCCACGCAGGCCTACCGAGGAGCCCAGAAACCCTCTCCAATGGAACTGATCCGAGCCCAGGCTACCCGAATGGCTGAAGATCCAGCAACCTTCAAGCCACCCAAGATGGACATCCCAGCGATAGAAGGGAAGACACAACCCCCACGGACCCATAATCTCAAACCCCGTGACTTGAATGTGCTCACACCCACTGGCTTCTAGAGGTCTTTCTGTTCCAGGGATTTTAGAGTCCCACTCCCCTTTTACCTTGGCTCTGACATAGGAAAGGTATATTTTTAAAAAACCTCTTAAACTAAGGCTAGACCTGAAGACATAATTGGTTTTTGAGAAACGTTAGTGCAAAGTTTGCCCTTGTTGTGTGGAAGAAGCCATTTTGTACTGCTTTAAAGTTAGATTAAATCTCAGCAATGGTGTATGGGGGACCTGATGACCTATTTTTGTATCATTTACCCTAGACAAGAATTTGATCATTGCTTACTAGGTAATTAATGTTTGTGCCGTTCTAAAAATCCAAGCTTCTTTTTTTTTACCACTGTCAATATGAACACTGACAAATCACGGCATAGAGGTGCTCACTGACTAGTTTAGACAACTTCGGGCCTCTTGACTATACTGGTGCTGTGTATCAGCCTTGTTGGGTAGGTGGGCCTAAGATCTGTTTTTGAGACCTGGGTACAGTTAAAAGCCAGACTTGGCAGGGACCTCTTTCCAGGCTGAAACTGGAATTGCCTTGCGTTTTGGCATACCCAACAGATCGCTTTGCCTTTAGCCAGTTCTTCATGTGGTACCTCTTGGGCCAATGTGACTGGAGGGATGTTTCTTTTTTATGTCATAGAACAAACACTAGTCTTGCATATCCTTTTTTGCACTCTAATGTGAGATTAATTTAACTCCAATTTGGTTGAAAACTTCCTAAGGGAGAAAATTCAGTCTACTGATACGTATAGATAAATGGATGGTAAGTAAAGATGGTAACTACAATTAGATTATAGTCTTGAGTTCAAGTGAAAGTAGTATCGCCTCATTTTAATTTCCTAGTTCTTCATCCGGTCAGGGCCTGAATCTTTGTGGGGGGAGCAGATGGAAGAATTCAAAATCGTCTGTATGAACGCATTTGTCACCAAAATGAGCCTCACTCCCTTATGCAACACGTATCTTACTGAGGAAAGGAAATAGGGAAACTGCCTTTTTATTTCTCCTCACTCTGTACATGTTCAGCCGTTGTCTTGAGCCCTGTCTCATACTTGTTTTTGTTTTGGATCATCTTTTATCTATCAGAACCTAAGAAGCTGACCTTTCCATAGAGATGCCCTGGAGTCTACAGTCATCAGAACAATTAATTTATTTGTGTCCTCTGTTATGATCTCTTGTTTTGACAATAAAAATCCTTACTACTTTCTCAAGTGTGGATATCTATTTTTTTGTCCTTTTAAGAATACTCCATTCTGCCTACCTGTAGTCATGGAACCCCTAAGCATGATAAACTTGGTATTTTGAAAAATCATTGCCTTTTTATTTTATCCTTTTAACATCAAATGTTTTAACACACTCGATCCTTTTATTTCTACCCCCTTCATTACACTGGATATTAACAGACTGGCCACAAAGTCAAATTCATAGGCATTATAACTGGTCTAGTGTAGAATATTTGTGTTCCATTAGGGAAAAGTGAATGTTTTTCTCTTCAGAAACAGGTTGTCAGTACCTTGAATGACATAACATAGATGTATAGAGTTTGTTCAGCAGAGGGATTCTTTTCTCACATCTTGAAATGTTAAACATAGAGTGTGTATAGTATTACCTGTTTCAAAAAAGTATAGATAAATAATTTATTAAAAAATATATACACCTTGTATATTTAAGCCATATTTGAGAACAGGTTCGGATAGGATTTAAAAAAAATATTTACTAAAGAGAAAGTTATTACAACCTATAGGTGAATAAGATAGGTTTGGTCCTGTAAGATTGACTACTTTTCATACTTTGAGAGCTTCTAAGTATTTGGAGATAGAGTTCAGGAGGTATTCTTGGTGTTCAGTGCTTAGAAGGCCCTCAGGAGCTGCTCCAGTTCTTTTGAGAGGGCTCTGCGTCAGGGTTCAAGTCCGCAGCATAGAAGAGGAGGAGCTTCAACAAGTGCACTTTGTCTTGGAGCTGGGGGACGAGAGGTTCCCCCAGCATCTGGATCAGGCGGCTGCGGAAGGCCCCGATTTGCTTCTCCACATCCACCACTGTGATGTCATCTCCTTGCTGGGGCTTTGGCTTAATCCTTTTGATTATTAAGTCTTTGCGATCAATCACTGAACTCCGTAAGTGCTCTGAAAGAGGGAAAAAGGTCAATTGCTCTTAACTGCTTTTTATTCTTTTATGACTTAAGACGATGAAGTCCAATTTTAGTAGGCAGGGTCTCAGCAAAGACTTGTTGACTAGCTACTGGGATACAAGTCAAAGGCCATGTGAATGCCTGTGGTGGTAACTCCATTTCCAAAATGTCCCATGTTCTTGGTTCTCTCTGGTCCTCAAGAAGTTTTATATATTAAAAAAAATTCCAAAAAAAATAGCACTCAGTTTTTTCCCCTTTGCTGATTTAAACAATGAGCCTATATTAAACAAATTTTATTTCAGATTAATACAACCACTCAGAAAAAAATTCAAGTGAATTTTGAATATCTCTAGGGAGATTTCTATGAAAAGAACTGGAAATATTAAACTAAAGTTTGTGGTACTGGTTTATTGTGACTCATTCATTTTGTATGTATTGTAGGATAGATCAAATGAATATTTCTGTCACTGGGAACAAGGGTTCTCACTGTGGGAGAAGAGGAAGAATCCTGTAGTATTAGAGTAGAAATTGAGGTACCAGTATAAATTTGTTTTAAAAAATTACATAATTTACTCTGAGCTCTGTCATCAGAAAAGACCTAGAAGCAGAGACACCTCAATAGCAATCGGCATACTGCACCCAGACCTTGGTTTCTAACTACCATTCCATTCAAATAAATCAGAATTTATTTGGAGAAAAGGGTGATTTCTAAGACCAAGGCAAGAAAATTAAAAGGTGAACCTGAAACACTTTTCATAAGAAAGTAAGGGAATGCTTTAAAAACTGATGGAGACCCATCAAAAGGACATATGAGCCAACTTGAAGGAGGCTCCTGTTGGCCACAGTTTGGACAATGTCACAAAATGACAAAAATGGATTATTTTAACACATTGAACTTTAAAAATTGATACATTATGATAATACATTTAATTTTAAAAACTCCTAAGCACGTAATAAAAAAGAAGGGGAAGAGGAGGGAAAGATCCTTTTCCCCAAAAGCCAGTTAAGAAACAGAAGGGGCCGGGCGTGGTGGCTCACGCCTGTAATCCTAACACTCTGGGAGGCCGAGGTGGGAGAATTGGTTGAGCTCAGGAGTTCGAGACCAGCCTGAGCAAGAGTGAGACCCCGTCCCTACTATAAATAGAAATCAGCTGGACAACTAAAAATATATATATATAAAATTAGCTGGGCATGGTGGCGCATGCCTGTAGTCCCAGCTTCTCGGGATGCTGAGGCAGGAGGATTGCTTGAGCCCCAGGAGTTTGAGGTTGCTGTGAGCTAGGCTGACGCCACGGCACTCTAGCCTGGGCAACAGAGTGAGAATCTGTCTCAAAAAAAAAAACAAAAACAAAAAACAAAAAACATAGAAGGTATAAGTAGAAAGTCACCACTTTGCAACCTACTACTATATTTGATTTGGGTAAGAACCATCAATGGATGCTAAAACCATTGAGTGAATGGCTGAACAGGATATTCACAGTCTCAAAGTTTCACCCTCTGGATTACTTACTATTAACCAAGGGAAAACAAGGGAGAAATCTGATAGACACTACTTTAGCCAAATGACTAAATGTAACATCACCACTAATGGAAACAAAATGACATTGCCGGCCGGGCGTGGTGGCTCACGCCTGTAATCCTAGCACTCTGGGAGGCCGAGGCGGGCGGATTGTTTGAGCTCAGGGGTTCGAGACCAGCCTGAGCAAGAGCGAGACCCCGTCTCTACCAAAAAAATAGAAAGAAATTAATCGGACAGCTAAAAATATATATAGAAAAAAAAAATTAGCCGGGCATGGTGGCGCATGCCTGTAGTCCCAGCTACTCGGGAGGCTGAGACAGTAGGATTGCTTGAGCCCAGGAGTTTGAGGTTGCTGTGAGCTAGGCTGATGCCACGGCACTCGCCCCAGGCAAGAGAGTGAGACTCTGTCTCAAAAAAAAAAAAAAAAAAA
>RJWJ010038495.1:0-14962 GCA_004363605.1 Indri indri
TGGCAGCACAATTCACTATCACAAGGATGTGGAAACAACCCAAGTGCCCATCAATCCATGAGTGGATTAATAAAATTTGGTATATATTTACAATGGAATATTACTCAATCATAAGAAACGACAGTGATCTAGCACCTCTTACACTTTCCTGGATTAAAATTAAGCCCATTATCCAAAGTGAAGCACCACAAGAGCAGAACGGGCTCCACTTGTACTCACCATCAAACTGGTTCTAACTGATCAACACTAGGTTGATCACATGGCAGAAATACTCTCTAGGAATAGGGAGATGGGGGAGCAAATCAACAACTAAAGGACACGGGGAACACTAAGGGGGGGTGGGAAGGGCATGCCTTTAACCCGCACTTGCGTGAGGCAAAGGCATAAAGTGTAACTGTAGTGTTTGTACCCTCAGAATACCCTGGAATAAAAAAAAAAGGAATGGTCCAATAATAGAGGATTAGTTGAGTAAACGATATATGCCCCTTCATTGGAACCTTAGGCATTTATTAAAAATTGGATTTAAAAACATGAAGAAATGTTTACGTGAGATGATATACTATTAAAATAGCAATTCTATTCATAACCTAAAAATTATAGCAAATGTCATACAGTATGAGCTCAAAATTTAAAGTCCATAAAAAGGGACTTGGAGGAAATATGCCAAACATTAAGAATGGGGTGTTGCTTATGGGGATTATGTGAAAAATTTGTTTCTTTGGTTTCTTTGTACTTTTATAATTTCCAAAAGTTCTACAGAGAATGTTACTTAGGGCTCTAATTAGGAATGAAAGCTCCTTTTAAATAAGCAATATGGAACAGTAAAGGAAGAATATAGTATGGGTCTGTGTGTTTCTTTCAAGATCTTGTTTTGTCTGTGCAGTGCTTCAGAGAGAAGCAGGAGATTTCAACAACCTGTGTGGTCATCAAAAAGACATTACCTTCATGCATCATGAAGGATCCTAGATTAACAAATAGGCAGCCGCTAAACATTAGGAAGTCGACGAATGGTGCTGACTTTGTAGAGAGTCTGTGAAGGGGGAAAAGCAGGTTTCAAAACACTAGGACACAGTCAAATCTATTTTTAAATAGAAAAAATTAGAAATGCATGAGAAAAAGGTCCAGGGCACACAATCCCCTATTATTGGACATTTCTGTTTTTCCAATTCCTTATGATTTTAAAAACATTGGGATGAGCATCTTGGTCCTCATTTAAATTTCTTAAAAGATGCCTTCCTGGAAGTGGTTTAATGACTGTTATGGGGAGGAGAGCCCTCTTGCAATGATGGGCCCTGGGGTTCAGGCCTCTCTGCAAAGTGCCTTCCTGGTAGCAGGTCTCCATGTGTCCTTCTGAGGTCACAGCTGGCCTCAGGGTGCCAAGGAGTCTGAAGCTGTGATCCCCCTCTCAGACATTTCATGAATTAAGGTGCAACTGGTCTGCTCCTGGTGGTCACAGGGAGAGGCTTTGGAGCATTCCGTAACCCTGAAGAATGACAGGGTCCCCTTGATGAAGAAGATGGAGATTGCTGAAGCAGAAATGATGTCTCCTCAGCGGGAGGAATGGGTGCATGATCTATCCAATCACTGCTCTCTCCAGGTAGGTGCTCCAGTCAAGACCACACCCCCACATGCTGGGGTATGTGAGTCTTGGAAAACTCAAAAAGAACTCACACAAGATGAGACCCAGCAGGAGTAAAATCTCAAGAACTTCCCCTGAAATGCGAAGGTAATATCATCTACTTTGCAGATTGTTTCCTCACCCTTCCAATAAATATTCATTAAGTGCCTAGGGCCAGGCATGGGTATGGGAATCTCATCCTCATGGAACGTGTGGCCTTAATGGTATATAAATAAGCAAATCTCCCCAAAGGTGGGAAGGCTCTGGTGAAGAGGACAGAGGCTGTGGGACAGGAGTCAGAAAGCTGTCTCAGGAGGGGCCTCACCTGAGAAGACCACTGTGACACACAGATTCTTAGGAACATGTAAAAGTGTCATCATACAATTAAGAATATGTCTTACCAAACATAACTTGGAGAATCAATCTAGCATAAAGTTTATTGACGGCACCCCCGTCCATAGTTGTAGGACCTTTGAGGGCAGTTTGCTCCTGTTTCTAAAGCTGTGCCGTTGCCACTAATTTACAACCAATTGTAACACCCAAATCCAATACTAAAACCCAAAATTCATTCCTGGATACTGCAAGGGGGTGGGGCGGGTTTCTTCTCTCCTTCCTGCTGATTCAGAACAGTGCCTGGAAGAAATTCCTGCTTCAGTTGACAGGTGGACTTCATGCTCAGCCAAAATCTCCTGCAGAGGCCAGAACCAGTCGGGGCTGAAGGGCATGCCTCAGTGCCGGGAGGGGTGTTCAACTGCTGTTAGACGTGAGACCTCAGCATCTCATTGCTGGAGACTTCAGGTGTTCTTCGTCCTTCTCTGTGCTTTCTACATTTCTCGTCTTCACAGTTAACTTTGAAAATCTCAAAAAAACCATCCATCCAAGTGCTCTGTCCTATCCCAGACTCACCTTTCAGGTATTTGACATTCTGTGACACTTTAGGGTAGTTACTAACTCAGTCATTTTCAAAGTTTTATTCTTCATTTTATTTTTCTTATTTGATGTCATTTTCCTCCAACAATTATGTGGTCAGATACTAGGATGTGAAAATGAGTTGGTGGTTTTTCTGGGACAATTACCAAGTTCTCATGCATTCCCATTATTTATTATACATGTATTCACATAATAGTGTTTTCAAAAATTTCATCAAAGCTTGAGTTAAGATTTAGGAGATGGAAAAAAATTCATCAAAGTAAATATTACTCTTCACATTAGCTTTCACCTTGATGTTCTGGAAAAGTCTTGCACCCTTTGTATGAAAGTGCCAGTATTCAGCCCGCCGTTACCTGCCACAGCGCCTACATCTCCCCGCTGGACATCTTCTTCTCAGACGTTCTTCTCTTGAGCTTGAACTCGGCCAGCTCCACCTCTGCAGCTTGTCCAGCTCGGCCATGACCTGGGCCCGCTGGCTCAGGATGAGCTCGTGCTCGCTGTACAGCGTCCCGCTGCTCCCTGTATTTCTCCGACTCCTTCGGGGCTTCGCCTGTGTGGTCCTCAGCTCTGCTAGCTCCATCTCCCTCTGCGGGCCCTTGTTCTGGGCCGTGGCCTTGTTCGGCTCATGGCGGATGCCTCCAGCCTCCTCAGGAAGAGGGCGCCACTGGTGCTGCGTCTGGAGGGCCCAGTCCCTCTGCTGGTTCAACCTCGGCAGGCGCTGGGTCTCCTCCCCCAGCTGCACCAAGCGGCTCCTGTCTGAGCTGTAGATGGCGACTTTTCCCGCTCTCTCCTGTACCTCTCCCACAGGGCGCCATGGTCCTTCTTAGCTACCTCCAGCCTGTGCATGGCCGTGTCACGTAGCTCGCTGAGGATCTCGGGTGACCCACTGTGCTTCAACACCCGCTGCTGGGCCCAGAGGTCACCAGCCTCCTAATCCTCCTCGCGGAGTCGCTCCTTGTGCCCCCCTGACGACCGCAGCAGGCCGCGCTCCCGTGGGGTCGTCTTTCAGCTGGGTCTCGGCACTCAGGGCTGGCCGCTGACCGTGTGGTAGACGTCGGTCTCCTTGGCCAGCTCCTTGCACCTCTCCGTTTGGGGGGTTGGCGTGCTGGTTCCGCGGGCACCGGTGTGCACTGCACTGGATCCTCGCCCTCTCGTGGTGGGGATTCAGCCTGCGGCGGACCTTTTGTCGAAGGCCTCCAGTGCCGTTGCGAAGACAGGGACTTGCGCGGCTCCTTCCTCTCTCTCGGGACATGGGGAACCTGGATGGGGAGCTTTTCACCTTCTCCTTCAACTGCCGGACAGGGAGGGCTCCGCTGGGGACGGCGTCTTCCCTGTGGCGCCCACCCTGCCGAGGGAGCTGCTGCTCCCTGAGCCTGGGGACATGGTGGACAGGACTCTGCAGGTGGAGCCCTCAGCGTGCTGCGAGGTCCCGCGACGCCGCTCAGGTGGAGAGTGGGCAGCAGGTGAGTCTCCTCCAGGTCCTGGAACTTCCGCCGGTCCTGGCACTGGTCCGACCACTTGGCCAGGAGCAGCTTGCACAGCGGCTCCGCCTTGGCGCCTCCCGCCTCCCGCGGCTGAGCGCCCCCGTGTCCTCCAGCAGCCTGAGCTCAGCTTCCGTCCCCGGCATGGCCTGGGCCAGGCTCAGCTGACACCGAGTGAGCAGCTCCCGGAGCTGGGGCTCCACGGTGGGCGGCCGCGTCGCCCTGGCAGACGCTTCCCTGGCTCCCCGAGGCCGGCGGGCGGGCGCCTGGGCTGCAGCCCTAGCGCGCCGCGAGCCCGAGGCAGCGGGGTCATGGGCTGGGGCCTGGGCGGGCTGGGGCCCGGGAGGCGAGTGGCGCTCGGAAGCGGCCGCCTCCCGGGCTGTGGAGCGCAGCCTCGTTGACGGCAGCAGCGGCGGGGCTGGAGGAGGAGGCGCAGGTGGGGATGGCGGCTGGGGCGCTCTGGTAGGCCGGGGGCAGCCCGTCATGCTCCCATCCGCCTCGGCCTCTGCGCGCTGCCCAGCCCAGCGAGAAAACGCGTTCCGAAAGCTGGGCTCTTCGCTGCCCCCAAATAATTATACAACGCATGGAGGACAGTCCACAGCGCGCTGTTCACCAGGCCCCAGACGGCTCCGCCGGGCTCAGCGGCCGCCTTGGCCCCGTGTGCCCCATCCGGGTTCACCAAGGCCTCTTGGCCTTGCCTGCTATGCCATAGCCCAAGCCCCCTGCTGCGCTGCTGCTTACTTGAATACCCATCTGATGACAGTTGTTAATCTCCGCGGCTCTGCCAAGTTATCACTTCTTCAGCCATATTTTTTTTCACAATTTTACTTGGGAGGATGACATGTATGTAGAAAAGCGCATGCAAACTAATTGGCTAGTTTAATAAATTTATACAATCACCAAGTTAAGAAATAGAATAGTGCCAACATCTCAAAACAACCCCACAGGAAAAAATTAATAAATCTGAAAACAGTAAATTTATAGAGAAAATTAATGAAATCAAAAGCTAGTTCTTTGAAAAGATCTGTGAGATTGATACATCTCTAGCCAGACTGACTAAGAAAAAAAGAGAGAGGACATGTATAGCAATTAAAGGAGCACCATCGCTACTGATCTTGTGGACATTAAAAACATATATTATGAAAAACTTCATCCTTAACAAATTGATAATCTATTAATAGATAAAATGGATCAATTTCTTTTAAGGTACAAGCAGCCAAAATTCACGCAAGAAGAAATAGATAATTAGAATGTACCTATATATATTAAAGAAACAAAATCAATAATTATTGACCTTCTAAAACAGAAAGCACCAGAACCAGATAGGTTATCTGATGTAGTCTACCAAACTTTTAAGGAATAAATTATACCAATACCTTATAATCTCTTCTAGAACTCATTCTGTGATGCCAGCATTATCCTAACACCAAAATCAGACAAAAACTTTACAAGAAAGGAAAACTACAAAAGAGCGATATTTCTTGTGAACATAAGTGCAAAAATCTTTAATAAAACATTGCAATTCAAATCTAACAATGCATAAAAAGAATTACAATTCATGAATAAATGGATTTATTCCAGATATACCAGGCTGGTTCAATATTGGAAAATCAATTACTGTAATTCATCACACCATTAGGCTAAATAAGAAAAATCACACAGTAACACTAACAGATGCAGAAAAATCCTTTGGCAATATAAAACACCCATTCATGAAAAAACTCTTACCAAAGTAGGAATAGAGGTAAATTTTCCTCAACTTGATAAAGAACATCTACAAAAATCCTATAGCTAACATCATACTTCATGGTAAGAAACTAGATGCTTTCCCACTAATATCCAGAACAAGAAAGGATATGCCCTCTTATCACTCTTATTCAACATTGCCCTGGAAGTCCTAGCTAATATTAATACAAAAAGATCTGGAAAAGAGAGAGTGCCGAATCCTAACCACTAGACCACCAGGGACTGTTGAAGATCAGAAAAAGAAATAAAAGATACACAAATTTTGTAGAAAGGATCAAACCTGTTGTTTCCCAGATGATTGATTGGCTACATAGAAAATTCCAAAGAATTCACACACACAAAAAAACAAAACAACTTTTGGAACTAATAAGTGATTATAGCAAGGTTTCAGGGTACAAGATTAATGTAAAAAAGTAATTCATTACCTTTGTACCAGCAGTGAACAATTAGAGTTTGAAATGAAAACAGTGCCATTTACATAAGCACCAAAAATTTAAGTACTTGATATAAATCAACAAAATATGTCAAGATCTATATGGGAAATACTATGAAACTCTGAGAAAAAGAAGTCAAAGAACTAAACAAAAGGTATATTTCATGTTCATGGATAGGATGATTTAACATTGTTAAAATGTCAATTCTTAGCAAATTGTTCTAGAGGTACAACATGATCTCAATCAAAACCACAGCAAGTTATTTTGTGTATATCGACAAATTGATTTTAAAGTTTATATGGAGAGGGAAAATACCCAGGATAGACAACACATATTGAAGAAGAACAAAGATGCCTGACAACACTGAATGTCAAGACTTACTATAAAACTACAATAATTAAGACAGTGTGGTGTTGGCAAAAGAATAGACAAGTAAATCAGTGGAAGAGAATAGAAGGCCCAGAAATAGACCTACATAACTATAGTCAACTGATCTTCCACAGAGGAGCAAAGGCAATTCAATGGAGAAAGGATAGACTTTTCAAAATGTAATACTGGAACAATTGGACATCCACATGCAAAAAAAAATGTGGACACACACTTTACACCCTTCAAAAATGAACTCGAGATATATGATAGAAATAAATGTAAAACAAAAAAACTATAAATCCTAGAAGGTAACATGAGGGAAAATCTAGATGATCTTGGATTCTCAGTAACATCTTAAATGGAACACAAATGGCACATTCATTACAGAAAAAAATAAGTTGGACATAATTAAAATTAAAAACTTCTAGCAACCCAGTGTCCACCAACATATGAATGGATAAACAAAATGTGGTACAATATACAGATACAATGGAATTTTACTCAGCCTTTAAAAGGGAAAAAAATTCTGACACATGCTATAATACAGATGAACTTTGAAAACATTATGCTAAGTGAAATAAGGCATAAACAAAAAGGTAATTATTACATGATTTCACTTATGTAGAACAAATTAATAGAGACAGAAAGTGGATTAGTGGTTGGTTGCCAGAGGCTATAAGAAGGAGTGAATGGGAATTACTGTTTAGTGGGCCCAAGTTTCCATTTGAAAAGATAAAAAATGCCCAGGAGATTGATGGTGATAATATTTGCACAACAATGTAAATGCACTTAAAGTACACTGAAGAATGGTTAAAATAATAAATTTTTTATCATTCAAAAATTTTAAAAATAAAAATATGATTTAGTTTTTTTTTTTTAAGGAAATCCAAGTGTTTTAATTTTTTATTTTCTTTTTCTGGAAGTGGAAACTGAAACATACAGAGATAAAACTACAAGTTCAAGGATCTGCAATGACTTGGTGGTAGATCATTTTGGATTATTGTCACCATGGAACAAAGAAAAGGTAACTGGGTAATGCATTTTTGAGGAAGAAACATTAGTGGGTTTGTGAGAATTTGGCTACTAAGAGACTTTAAACAGTATCAGTTAACCTTGATGAGTTGATGGAACTATAGGGTCCTCTCCCTTAGCTTTGTGGGCTCAAGACATTATATTTTAAATTGTACCACCTTAATAGTGATGCACACAGCTTTCAGATCAGATAGTAAGAAAGACACCATTTCTGTAAGCCAGCCCTTTCATAATTCAAGTTTCTTTTCTAATTCCACTTCAGGAAAAAAGGAGGAATTAATCAACAAAAGAAACAAACTAATTACTGAGATAAGACCAAATGCTCTTGTGGGAATGATGTGAGACTTCTATCACAGCCAGGATCAGCTATGGGCTTCACATGGGGCAGCTAAGAGGACAGTAATCAAAATAGCACACTTTTGTATCAGTGATTACTGACTGAAAAAGACAATTTAGGAAAAGCAATACAATTTGATAATATACTACTATACAATTAAAAATAAAAAGTTTCTGAGGAAGTAATGCTGGAGCTGATTATCCAGAGGATGAACAAGCCACACGCAGTGGCATGTCACATAGTCCCAGATACTCCGGAGGCAGAGGCAGGAGGATTGCTTGAGCCCAGGAGGTTGACTCTAGCCTGGGCAACCCAGCCTCTAAAAAAAAATCAATAAGGAATGAACAGCATTTAGGTAAAGTGTCAGGGTAAATCTGCAACTGTAAGTATCCAGAGGAAAGGCTTATTGAGAACCATGGACCCCATGCTGTGAGGAAGCGCGGTGCACTGGGGCTACTGAAGGAAAGCCCATGTGTCCTGGGAGAAGAGAGGAGGAGCATTTAGACAACTCTCAAACAGTGTGGTCATGAAGCTGAAATGAAAGATGGGATGATTCAGAAGCATAACTTGTAACCTCGTGTTTGAAGGTGTGTTTTTACTTTTATTATTCTCATAAAATTGGAGACATGAAAATATTTGGAGGTTAATGTGACAGATGCTGTTTAGAGAGACTGACAGAATGCATAGGAAAGACAAATATGATTGCTAAGTTCTCTAGGAAGAAAGTAAAGAATAGAATCCAAAGAGCAGATGGAGGACATGACTTTAGGTAGGGCAAGGGTCATTTCCTCCCTCATGGCCCCAGACAAGGGAGTGTGGTAGATTCATTTCTTCAGTTCTTTCATGACAGTGGGCACCAAGCCTGAAGGTGGGAGGACCTGGCTCACTCATCCTGGGGGGATTTCGGTCTATCCTAGGAAATCTCCGCTAACATGTACTTGGGCTTGGTAAACAAGGAGAGCGCCATTTATGACTTGCTTGTGTATTTTTTATAGAAGTCAGTGTTTTCTTTTCCGTAAGTAACACTTTTGTCCTTTAATTGTTAATTATGTATAGCTGTTTATGGAACAAATTTCCCGGGAATTAAGAGGTAATAAAACAATTCAACAAGATGCTCAGTATTCAAAAGGAGAGTATCATTTATTTGTGGAGGAAAAGCCATTTCGCCTGAACTAAAAATCGTAGTTACATCTCCTCAAGTTATTAAGTATAGGAGGTAATGACTACCAGTGCTTCTTTAGTGGCCATTTTGATTTATGCTAAGATACTAAAAATCCTATTTCTTTAGAGGATGTCACTGAAATTTAATGCTGCTTGAAATGTATATGCAAAACCAGAATTAATTATATGTGCTTTTGTTAAAGTTTCAAGGAGTAACTGGAGACTTGAATTAAGAGTGACACAAACATTATTAGGAACTAGTTAAATTATGGGAGAACAACCATTTTAATAACATTTTAAAAGTTAGTTTTTCATAATTGTAGATAGTTATGATAGTGATTATTTTATAACTAATCATAATAATAATGATATAAAACTCATACCATAAATTAAAATAAATTTGTGTCTCAGTAAAGGAAGATGACTTTAATTCTAAACTAATGCTGTATAAGAAAATGTTACTTTCCTTTTCTCTTTTACATTTTCTCAGTGTAGTATGATTTATTTCATTTCTCCAATATGCAAGCTTTTAACTTTCACAGAAACCAGAAATATAATTTTTATGCATTTTTGCAATACGTTTTAAACATTTTATCAGAACATATGAAATTCTGAGCAATTTTAACACAAAACCTTTTATACGTACCAGTATTCATGTTTGGCATATAGTAATACAGGTAAAGTATTTTTTTTTTTTTTTTTTGGAAAACTGACATTTAAAAATGTCATGTTTAAATCATTTTATTCTTTCCTCCCAAATTAACTTATCCCCTGCGCCCTGGCCTCTCGGAAGAAGATTGGCTTCCTGCAACACTCTACTGAAACAAATTATTGCTCAGCTCTTTAGACAATCAGTCTTGGTCCACTGCAAGATTTGGATCCAAGGACTTTGATATATCCTGGAAGGGCTGTTGCTTTCACAACAATGATTGTCCATGTGGAGAATTTTTCCACTGACTTACTCTATCCAAAGTGCTTGTATTTCAGCCCCTCCATCAAAGGAGGGATAGGTGCTACCATCAACCATAAAAACTAAGCTGGCAGTGAGTTACAGTATGGCATAGCAGCTCATAATCTTACCAAGGGAGGAGCAAGGGTGTCCCCCTTTTTGTATCTTAAAATCTCCTCAACTTCTGGAGTCTGACATCCAGCCCTACCAGATTACTGTGAGCAACCTGGAATATAATAGCCAGTGGGGAGGAGGTGCATTCACCTGAGGTTCATCCTGTGTCCCCAGTGATTGCTGCCCCAGCAGCAGGCATTGCCTTTCCGCATGTCTCATGTGTTCAGTAGTCTCCACCAGTCATCTTTTAATTCACCAAAATATTTTGCTATTTATCAAGCAAAATATGAGAGAGAATATAGAAGGTTAAAATACTGCAATTGTGCTGACAGGTGAAAGACATTCTCTTGAAAAAAGTTAAAAATGCTAACTTTTCTTATCTCATTTTCATCTAGCTGTGACCTAAGAAACAATCCTTACCAATGAGATGCATCAGGATATCTCAGGACCCTCTGAAAGATTTTACTTCCTCAGTTAAAGGACCAGATGTCTTCACTGAATGCTTGTGACTTCACTCTGATCTTCAAGATGAATGTTTTTTCTGGAGCTTGACATGAACATGTTATCATGAGGAAAAGGCAAGGGAAATCATTCATTCTGACTTTATTAAACTAGAAAACTAATTCAAGGATTCACCTTCCTTTGAGTTTCTTGTTGGGGGACAGGTGGGAAATTACTCCTATATAAGTCCCTGTTGGTTGTGTTTTCTACATTTTGCTCCTAAATTTTATCCTAAGTGTTAGATTTTGTATAATGTGGTTGCCTTTCAAGTAGATTAGAAGTTTAATATTTGTTCTCAAAATTTATGTTTTACTTCTTTGTCAGTTTCTTTTGCAAGAAACATTTTAATGTCAAATTATTAAGATGTCAACAAATTTTATATTAATTCTAAAAAGTAACTTTATGGTATATACATATACACTGAATATACATAGTTTAACATATATACACATTGATATACAAATATATTGAAATATGTTTATGTTTTATTGTGAAGTTTATCAGAAAAACAAAACACCAAAGAAAAATTTTAGATGCTTTGACCCAAAATAAAATTATAAAACAAAATCAATTTTATTTTTAAGGAGGTCAAGAAGATACCACTTTACAACTGCTAGTTAGACCTTTTGCAAACGTATTTCAATGGTATAAAGCAGTTATATAAGCCAATTTTTCTGTAGTGTGCTTATAGACATTAACTCATTAGAAGTGGACCCCTTGGACTCTCAGGCAATTGTTATTTTTCTAAACATTCCATTTTTCTTATTCTATGTATGAGTTTATAAGGAATTTATATGTCAACATTTTATACTTTTATTAGATTTAAAAGTTTTGCCCTGCTCAACAGCAATTTCAGATAGTGCTAAATTGAGCTATCATATGAATGGTAAGATACTTGATATTTCTGCAAGAAACATATCTTAAAAACAAATAGTAAGTCATACTTTGCTATTTTGTACAAAAACAAATATAAACCTTCTTAATTAACTTATTCAGAAGAAAGTTCTGTGCTGGTAGATTTTTCATAAGGACTGAAAGCACAGTAGTGCCCAAGTACATATTTCTGTGTAACCCAAACTCATTATTAATTCACAAATATTAATTGAGCTCTAAATGTTTATCAAATACTGTGTCTGCCTTCAAAACCTCTATTGTCTTTTGGAGGATAGAAAACAGAAAATGGGCTACTGCAGTATAGAATATGTTCTAGCAAGATGGATGATGCTGTGGTCACATATACGAGGGACACTGAACCCAGTTTTAAAAATGGAAAAATGTTTAATCCAACACTACAAGAAGAAGTAAGAGTTAAGTAGATGAAAATGTACAAAAGGGATAAGTAGATGCTGAGATGAGGGAGAAAAATGGTATAACTCATTCTAGCCCCTGCACGTTAATTACTTGAATACATTGCACAGGAGGAGACAAGAGGTTACAGATGAAAAAAGAGTAAAAGACAATTGATAGAGGGCTTGTATATTATGCTAAGTGATCGGATTGCATTTGTAGGGTGATGGAGAACTATTACAAGTTTTATAAAGGGAATGATAGAACTAGAGTTGCATTTTGAAACACCGCTGTGGTCACAGGGCAAAGATTAGATTTTAGTGATGTGGGATTTGAAGACAATAGACTGGAGGTAGGGGCGCCGGTCAACAGGTTGTAACATTTTCCAGTGATAGGCAGTGGTCACCTAAACTAAGCACATGTCAAAATAAAGATCTGTACATGGATTTTCAACTTAAGGAGAAAGATAAATACCTCAAGATTAATTTTCTCCATGATATAGAGCACAAGTTAAAGACAAAGAGGGGTGCAGATGAGACAGGCTGAACAATAGATGCATCAGAAAATGGAGAGATAATTGAGAAGCCTGGACGGTCCCAATCTGTGCCACATAATTGGGTTTTTCACATGGGATTTTCGAACACCTTTGCCCCTGAATACCGATATTAAGATGTATTTTTGCTTTTGTTTGTGCTTTGTTTCAAGCACATGTCAATTTGAAGACCCACCCCATGTCAGGCACGTAGATGTTCATGTACATTTTATCACTTAATATAGTGAAAAACTCAACATTTTCAGGTTTTTTAATGTAATTACACCAGAGACTTGTCCAAATCTGTATACTTAGCAAATACCAGAGTAGCAACTTATATAAAATTTTCTGATTGTAAATCCATTGGCTTTATGAAAACTTTGGGTAGTAAGATAAAAGTTACCCTTTCATATATATGTAATTCTTTTACCCAAGATGCAACATAGAAAAACAGAATAAATTTATACCTCACCTTGGAGAACTCCGATTTTCAGGATTATCGATATTCTTTATTGTGTAACATGTTGAACAATTGTTCATTAAGTGAGAAAAATGTGGGAGCACCTCCAAAATACATAAATAAAAAAATCAGAAATATCTGTGATAGGTTAGCATATGGTACTTCGAATTTTCAAAAGAATGAAACAAACATTGTTATAATTATATTCAGGTATCTTTTTAATTCTATAAATTTAATTTTGAAAAATGTTAACAATATCATCAGTTGAAATTTGGAACAATAAGAAAGAAATTACAAGACTATTTGCTTTTCTGTTTCTATAAAATAATAAAAAGTCTATTTCACATTCTCTTTTTTCTCTTTTTCTGTGTGACACACCTTACAGTGATGTCTGCTTTATTGGTGTGCTATGGAATTGAACATGCACTAAAGATAGTAGACAACAATTCTTGAACAAAATATTCCTTCTAATGCAGACATGCACACAATTTAACAAACACTGAAAGCTACATTTAGTGGAGATGCATTTGATTAGGATTTTTACCAATGTTCAGAGACTGGGAATTTAAAAATCAACTGTGTCAACAAATCACATGTCCCACTGCCAATTAATGCCTGGCCAGTACCTGCAGATCGCGGGTCCCTGGTAAGCACAGGACATCCAAGTCGGTGAACTGTGACCTGGCACCTTCTCTCAGGGCCTCAGGTAACTCGCTGTGCCCCGTGGGCCCCATCCCCATTCACCAGATTTCATCCCCGCCACCATGACAGCCTCACATGTCCCCAGCGTCTCAGGTCGGCTCAGATCCCAGGAGGAGGGGTGGAATGTTCGCCTCTCGCCCTGAAGCGGGCACTCCACTGGGAGCTGGGGACCCGCCCAGACCTCCGCTCAAAGGGGTCCTGGGAACAGGACGCAGAGGCCATGCCCTTCGGTCGTGGTCCCGGTCTGGGTCGGGGTCCCGGTCCCGCGAAGCCTCCTTCCGCCAACCCGCACGCCCCAGCTAGTGCAGTCTCGCCCTCGACCCCCGCTGCTGCTGCCTTTAGCCTTGCAACTGCGCATGCGCCAGCCGCCGTCACAGAGACAGGGGCCGTTGCCTAGCTGCGGCGTCCCTAGGGCGGGGGCCCTCTTCGGCCTGGCGCATCCGTGTCAGGCAGAGGCCGTTCCTCTCCAGGACCCCAGCCTCGGGATCGTCCGCGGTGCCTAGGAGCGGAGGAGGAGAATCCATTTAATTTAAAAATAGGCAATTCAACCATATAGAGAAGACATTAAAATAAAAAAGAATTACACAGAGAAAATGTTTGCTCCCAATACATCCCCTGCTTACAGTCCTGCCTACGTACTTTTATTTTCTCGTGCATATTTTGCAAATTTGAATGCATTGTTCCCTATTTTTACACGAAGGCTGCAATCTCTCTGCATCCTTCAGCACCTTCTTTTATTACACACACTTTTCTGTCGTGAAGAATTTTCCCCCCACGAGCCGTTGTATGTAAAATAAATACATACGCACAGGCTAATACTCCGCTTCCCCGTCCTGCCCCCCTCGGGCCCACGTGCTACGGGTCCCCCCACCCTCTTTACGGGCTGTTTCCGGCGATGCCTGTCTGAAGACCCCAGGCGGAAGCCCCGCCCACTCCTCCTCCGGGGCCCTCTCAATGCGCGCCTCGGCACCGACGCTGCGGGCGGTGCCTCAGGCAGCGCGGCGGACAGCCCGACCTTCGGCGCGCCGCGGACCTCGGAGGACCCCAGCGACGGCTTTAGCGTAGGGCCGGGCGGACGCGGCGGCGGCGGCCGTGGTTGCGGTTGATTATGCTGGTTGTCTCCGGAACCCATTTCTCTGGCTGCCCTTGCTGCACTGGCTGACTGTTGTGCAGCCGGCGCCATGTCTGTGAGCGAGATCTTCGTGGAGCTGCAGGGCTTTTTGGCTGCCGAGCAGGATATCCGAGAGGCGAGCCCCCTCCCTCCCCACCCCCTCTCCCTTTCCTTGCCTAGCTGGGCCACATCGCCTAG
>RJWJ010038496.1:0-14961 GCA_004363605.1 Indri indri
CCACAAAAAAAGAGGAAGAGGTAACTATGTGAAGTAATGAATATGTTAATTTGCTTAATTATGGTGAGTATTTCACAATGTATGTGTACATCAAAATATCAAGTTGTGCACCTTAAATATATACAGTTTTTACTTGTCAATACTTGTCAATTTTATCTCATTAAAGATAGGAAAAATAAAATGCCTATTTCAAAAAAAAGCTTACATTTTATTAAATAGCGGTTGAAAATGTCTTCATTCTGACATAATAAATTCTGGTTGCAGAAAAATAAAAAAATAAAAAAAATAAAAATGTTTTATAAAAGAAAAAATTGGAAAGTTAAAAAATAAAGAAAAGGGCCACTTAACTCCTCCTGGAAGTTCCTGCTAACTTTGCCCTAGCTCAGAGCTTCTAATCTGCAACCCTGCCCTAGGCTTGAGCACATAGCCTTGGCCTCTCACCTCTGGCCCTGTCTCTACGGGAGACCATACTGGGCTCAGGCCCAAGAATCTGAATACATTAATGAACTTGTTGAGGAGAGGTACATCCTTGGGGACCCTTGGGTTGGTCTTATTTGGTATGGGTAACCCTCCACCCCACGTTGGTGGATCCTCTTGTTCTTAGCTTTCACCCATATCCATTCACCCAGGCTCTGCCTACATGTCTGCACTCTAGTCTCATGACTTAATACTGGAACTCTATTACCCATCAGAAAAGTCAGCAAGGCTGTCACCCTACACTTTTCCCTCTGCTCTGCTATTCAAGTGTGATGGTGGAAGTCACTGTAGCTGAAAAGTGTCCAGAATTCCCCTCTTGCTCTCATAGCTCTGAATTTGGTGCCTGGGATCTAAGGGAAGGCCTCTATATGACTTAGCCCCACAGACTAAGCTACTGGATATCCTCTTAAGCCTCTTAGCTTGTGCTAGGGGCCTTCTTAGAGGCTTCTCTGAGAAGGCAAGCTGGTGTGGGGCATTTCACTGGATTCTCAGAAGTCTGCTGTTTCCAGGGCCTACAAAGAAACCAGAGCACTCAAGCCTTGGCACAGAGCCCACTGATATACATAACAATTGCATACCCAATCTCTTCCTAAACAAGTTGGAGATTACCTTACCTTCAGAAAGAGGTAGAATTGCCAGGCAAAGGTCTGCATAATGGAAGGGTTCCATTAGAGTTTATGAAATCAATAAGTGGTTGCAAAAAGAATGGATGAATGAATGAATAAGAAGGCATGAAAGACTGCAGAAAAGCTTGGCCAGCAGCACACAGCTACAGGCCAGAGGTTAGTGTGGGATCTCCTGTGAGAAAGGATAGAAGTGAGTGTTCCTGGTGTAATGGGGAATGGCCTGAGGCAAAAACAATGGCAAAACTTCCCCCACTCTTTTTTTTTCTTTGAGAACTGAAACCTGCATCCCTGCCTCAGGCCCGGTAGGGAGGAGCAGGGAGAAGGCCTTTTGTTCTTATCCCAGGTGGTGCCAGCTCCCCAGGTAGGCATCTGGTGGAGTACTTAGGCTTTCTCTTTGGCAGAGAGAGATGAGATGATTAGCATAATTAACCACAATAGCCTAAAACTGAGGGGGGCCCTCCCTTTAAAAGCTCGGTATTTCTGCTTATGTGGAGGAAATTTGGATTTTGAGATGAGAAAGTCTACCATTTTTCCTCCTTTGCTGCCAAAGTAAAATCTCTTTCCTCATCCCCCAAACATTTGCCCTTGTTCTTCTGATTTGGCCTCATGGACAAGTGCTGAATTTTCAGTAACACTGGGGCATCTGCAACAAGGAGCACTCTGCTTCAAGTTGACAAGAGAGTTCACCGAAAAGTTCACTGAAAGATCAACCCACAATTAAGGCAGATTGGTAAGAGAAAGGTTCATTTACTATGTGCATGGGGAGAATCTCAGAGTGATTACTCTATATCCCAATAGGATACAGATATTTTTATATTTGCCTCTTAGAGGGGAGGGGGCAATGAGCAGTTTAGGTAATTCTGTTTAGGGGCAATAAATGGTTGCTACGGAGGATGAATGGATGGGGGAAACAGATTGACTTATAAATGATTCTCTTCGCCTCATCCTAGTTCTAGCCTTGTTTGTCAACTCTCTTTTTATGTGAGATATCAGGTAAGTTGAGCCATCTCTGACCACTTGGTGTTTTCTAGATATAAGATCATATTGTCAGCAAAGAGTGATAGTTTGACCTCCTCTGCCCCCATTTGGATGCCTTTGAATTCCTTGCCTTTTCTGATTGCTTTGGCTAGGAATTATAGCACTATGTTGAATAGAAGTGGTGATAGAGGGCAACCTTGTCTGGTTCCAGTTCTAAGCGGGAATGCTTTCATTTTTTTCCCATTTGCTATGATGTTGGCTGTGGGTTGGTCATATATGGCTCTTAACATTTTGAAGTAAGTCCTGTCTATGCCTATTTTGTTAAGGGTTCTCATCATAAAAGGGTGCTGAATTTTGTCAAATGCTTTTTATGTGTCTATTCAGAGGATCATAGGGTCTTTGTTTTCACTTCTATTTATGTGGTGAATTACATTTATAAATTTTCATATGTTGAACCATCCTTGCATCTCTGGGATAAAGCCCACTTGGTTGTGATGGAGTATTTTTGTGATGTGCAGCTGAATTCAGTTTGCTAGGATTTTACTGAGAATTTTTGCATCTATATTCATAAGGGATATTGGTCTATAGTTTTCTTTTTTTGTTGCGTCGTTTCCTGGTTTTGGTGTCAGGGTCATGTTGGACTCATAAAATGTGTTGGGGAGGATTACTTCATTCTCGATGTTGTGGAATAATTTCTGCAGGATGGACACCAGTTCTTCTTTGTAGGTCTGGTAAAATTTGCGTGGGAAATCATCTGGTCCAGGAATTTTCTTTTTAGGAAGGTTTTTTTTTTATTGCTATTTCAATTTGGGTACTTGATATTGGTCTGTTCAGGAATTCTATTTCTTCCTGATTGAGCCTAGGGAGGCTGTGTGCTTCTAAGAATTTGTCCATTTCCTCCACACTTTCCAGTTTATGTGAATAGAGATTTTTATAATATTCATAGATTATATTTTGTATTTCCGTGGCTTAAGTTGTAATTTCTCCTTTTTCATTCCTGATGGAGCTATTAGCGTTCTTTCTTTTCTGCTTCTAATCATTCTAGTCAGAGGTGTATCAATTTTGTTTATTTTTTCAAAGAACCAACTTTTTGTTTTATTAATCTTTGTATACTTTTTTTGTTATCTATTTCATTTAGTTATGCTCTGATCTTTGTTATTTCTTTTCTTCGGCTGGGTTTCGGGTGGTTTGCTCATCCTTTTCCAGTTCTTTGAGATGATTCATTAGGTTGTTTATTTGTGATCTTGTCATTTTGATGTAGGCATTTATGGATATAAATTTTCCTCTCATGAATGCTTTAGCTGTATCCCACTAATTTTGATAACTTATGTCTCCTTTATCATTTAATTCAAAGACTCTTTTGATTTCCATCTTGATCTCCTCCTTAATGCAACAATCATTCAGAAGAAGGTTGTTTAGTTTCCATGACTTTGTGTAGAGATGAGAGTTTCTGTTGGTGTTGATTTCTAATTTTATTCCACCGTGGTCTGAGAAGATGCATGGTATAATTTCTGTTTTTTTAAATTTTTTGAGACATGCTTTGTGGCCTGGGAGATGGTCAATCTTAGAGAATATCCCATGAGCTGATGATAAAAATGTATATTCAGTAGTTTTTGGGTAAAATGTTCTGTAAATGTCAGGCCCATTTGTTCTAAAGTTCTGTTTAAGTCCATTGTTTCCTTGTTTATTTTCTCTTTGGAGGATCTGTCCTGTTCTGTCAGAGGGGTGTTGAAGTCTCCAGCTATCATGGTGTTGGTGTTTAGCATTTTGTTTAGCTCAAGTAGAATTTGATTTATGAATCTGGGTGCATGTGAGTTAGGTACATAAATATTGAAAATTTTTATGTCTTCAGGTTGAATTGTACCCTTCACCATTATATAGTGTCCCTCTTTGTCTTTCATTACTTTTGTTGATTTGAAGGCTGTGTTATCTGAAATCAGAACTGCCATGCCACAGCCTTCTTTTAGCTTCCGTTTCCTTAAAGTATTGTTTTCCATCCCTTCAGAGTCTGAATGCATCCTTGTAGGTTATATGTGTTTCCTAAAGACAGCAGATACTTGCTTGTGTATATTTATCCATTCGGCCAGCCTATGAATCTTTAGTGGGCAGTTAAAGCCATTCACATTTATTGAGAGAATTGAGAAGTGGGGCACATTTCTGTTCATCCTGTTGAGCTGAGATTTGTTGCTTTGCTTTCTCTCTTGAGCCATTGTGGTATCTGGCCTTTGACATTTAGGTTGGGGATGATTTTACATTGGTGAGTGTTTACTGTGCTGATCTGTGTGCAACACTGTTTTGAATACTTCCTGGAGTGCGGGTCTTGTCTTGATGAATTTTCTCAGTCTTTGCTTATCCGAAAAGGTCTTTATTTGTCCTTCACATACCAAACTTAGTTTTGCAGGGTACAAGATTCTAGGCTGGGCATTGTCCCATTTGAGAAGAGTGAGAATGGGGCCCCAGTCTCTTCTTGCTTGTAAGGTCTCAGTTGAGAAATCTGCCATTATTCTGCTAGGTTTTCCATTTTAGGTTACCTGCTTCTTTCACCTTACAGCTCATAGGATGGCCTCTTTGGTGGTTATTTTGTTCAGTCTGATGACTATGTCTCATGGTGTCTTCTTGCTTGCAATGAATCTCCCAGGAGTCCTTTGATCTTCTTGTACCTGGATATCTAGATTTTTAGGAAGGCCTGGGAAATTTTCTTCTATTATATCCTCAGATAGCTTATTCAATGCTGTGTATTTTCTTCTTCACCCTCAGGGATACCTATGATTCTCATGTTAGCCCTCTTCACATAGTCCCACATTTCTTGTAGGCTTTGCTCTTTTCTCTAATTTCTCTGCTCTATCTCTGTGACTGACTTATTTAATTGTAAGGTGTTATATTCAATCCCTGAGAGTCTTTCTTCTGTTTGATCTACCCTGTTGTTGAGGCTTTCCACTGTGTTTTGTAATTCCTTGAATAAATTCTTCATTTCCAAAAGTTCTGTTTGTTTTCTTTAATATTTTAATTTCTTTAGTGAATTTTTCTTCCAAGTCCTGGATTGTTTTGTGGTTTCTTTGTGTTGGTAATCCATTTTATCTTCCATATCAATGAGTTTTCTTACAATCCATGTTCGATATTCTTCTATAATTTTAGTGTTCTCGATTTTGTTGATGTCCATTGCTAGAGAGCTGGTGTTCCCATTTGGTGGTGTGCTTTCTGTTTGATACTTCATACTTCCAGAGTTCTTTCACTGATTCTTTCCCATCTGGATCAACTGTTGCTTCTTACCTTTAGATTATCATTTGGATGATGACACACCCTGTTTATTCTCTGAGCCAGTAGGTGGTGTTTGTGGGTGAGATTTGACCACACTCTGTATCATGAATCAGTAGATGCTGTAAAAGGGTGTGCAGAATGACCTCCCTGTCAGTAGGTGTTTCTCGCTGAGAGGAGCAGCCTGCAGTGTTGTTTTGGGGTCCTGTAACCAGCTCTTGTTCCTCTGGAGAGGCACTCTTGTGCCTCAGGTGGTGGGTGGGGCCCTGGGACTTCCAGGTGTGTCCTTATTTCCACTTCAAGGGGACAGGTTGGAGAGTTAGGCTGGGCAGAGCTGGGTTGGGTGAGCCCGCCCACAAGCACCACAAATGCTGTTAGCAGGGGTCAAGGGTCTGTTCTTTGCTTCTGGGAAAAGCTGCCAGAGAGGGGCTGAAATGGCCCCAGTCAGCCAAAATGTCTGTGTGTGGGGGTGGGGCTGTCTGAGACCTGAATCTGGAGCAGGCCTCACTCCTTTCCACACTCCTCTATTCTGCAGTTTGTCCCGGGCCTCTTCCAGCTGGCAGGACCTCAAGCCAGCAGATCTCCCCTGGCTGTGATGTGGGCTGGGAGGTTCCCTGCCCAAGATTGCAGCCTGAGCTGGGCACAAGGCCCTCCCTTGGGAGTAGGGTTGCCCCTCAAGTATGCTTATGGGTCCCTTAAGGCACACACGCCTCAGTAGACTCATTCACAGATATCCCTTCTGTGCCCCCAGGCAATGAGATTGAGATCTGGGTGTATTAAATCTAGTCTGCAGGCCTGCTCCCTGGGTCCCAGAGATCAATGCCTCACCCTACCAGGGAGAAGAGTGCTGGTCTCAAGTCACCCATGGGGTGCCCAACCTGGATCAATGTCTCTCTGCCTTGGGATTTGCCCTGCTCTCCTGGGATCCAGGCAAGGAGAACCCTGGAGGGCTGATGGGTAGGGAGCTCACAGTCTAAGTACCCCTCAGTCTGCCGTAGGGCCCAAAAAGGAAATGTCCCATTCACTACAGATGCCTCCAGTTGGTGGCTAAATTGTTTCTCTCTGCAGCCACAGGTAAGGAAGGGGAAGGGGAGAATGAAACAGTATAGCGCCTGCCCATTGGTTTGGGTCTGCAGACCAGGAGGTGCCCTGAGGGAGGTAGGAGCCTGGTGTCCTGTCGGCAAGAGTCTCACCGCTCACTGGCAGCAGCTGTCTCTGGGCTGGTGTTAGGAGGTCTTTCCAACCACTCAGGAGCCCACCAGCAGTCCAAGATGCAAGGCAAGGGAAATTTAACCACTCCACCTACCCTTGTTGCTGGTCTCCAAGCCTCTCAGGGGCCTTTCTCCTTCCAGTTCTCCTCCACAACTCCTTCCCGTGGAGTCTCCTGTAGTTTCAGGCACCCTTCCTTCTGACCCTCATCCAATCTATGTTTGTCTGCCTGTTTATCTTTTTCGCTTTCTTCTAAAAATCTTGTCTTTCTTGCAGAGACGGTCTGGCTGGCAGTTTTTCTCGTCCGCCATCTTGCCCCTCCTCCTATCATGCATAATTTAACTGCATGATTTAATTAATTGTTAAAATGCAAAGGTGCAAAATGTTATCTATAAATAATTACTGACACAGGCAAACACTTGTTACTTTAGAACAAACATTGGTAGCTAATTGTACTCACAATTGCCTAATTGTAGGTTTGGCAACTTCTGAATTTGTTTTATATTCAGAACAGATTCCATTTTTTTCATTAAAAAATATTTGTAAATTGGAAAGAAGTGTATATATGAGCAAAAAGTTAAAATATGATTTTGTAAAACATGGAGAGGAATGCTATTTGGAGTAATATCTAATTGGAACAATAATTAATGTACCATTGAGAGCAGATAAGATGGACTTTAGGACTATGTTTATTGTTGCAGTTAACGAATTCTATAAGATTGACAAAATTCAGTAGGAGAATATGTGAAAACATTTATGGAAAGTTTTTTACTTTACGGAAAGAAATATATGAAGTAAATGAAGTCCCAAAACAATAAATGCTGGCATGGATGTGGAGAGATAGTAACACTCATACACTGCTGGTGGGACTGCAAACTAACACAACCTCTATGGAAAGTAGTGTGGAGATACCTCAAAGAACTGAAAGTATTAATAGAACTACCATTTGATCCAGCAATCCCACTACTGGGTACTTACCCAAAGGAAAAAAATACATTCTAAAAAAAGACACCTGCACTCCAATGTTTATAGCAGCACAATTCAAACTTGCAAAGATGTGGAAACAGCTCAAGCACCCATCAATATATGAGTGGATTAATCAAATGTGGTATACGTATATCATGGAGTACTACTCAGCCATAAAAAACAATGGTGAACTAATAGGTCTTGTGGTAACCTAGATGGAACTGGAGACTATTCTTCTAAGTGAAGTATCACAAGAATGGAAAAACAAACACCACATGTATTCACCATTAAATTGGAACTAATTAATCAACACATATGTGCACATATGGAAATAACATTCATTGGAAATCAGGCAGGTGGGATGGGGAGGATGGGATGGGTAAATTCACACCCAAGAGGTACAATGTACACTACCTCGGGGATGGGCACACTTACAACCTTGACTCAATGGTAGAAAAACAATTTACGTAACCAACTGTTTGTATCCCTGTAATATTCTGAAATTTAAAAAAAGAAAATATTAATAAAATAAAAAATATATATAAATGAGCACATTGTTCAATAGTTCTATATATCATGGAGGCACAAATGAGGAAGGACTAAAACAAAGACAGGTTAGTAAAGGGAGCTAAGGAAAACTATAGAACTCAAGTGAGGATTTGAAAGCCCTAGCAATGCAATGTTAAGGGAAATAAAACATCTTGCTTCTCTGTGTTATAGTTAAACATTGGATGACTCATTTAGAAAGTCAGTCAGTCCTTGGAAAACAATATGGCCACATGTGTGAGTACAGCCTTTGATATAATGATCTCCTTCCTCATCATAATCTCCACAGGGAGAAAAGTCCTAGGCATAAAACTATTCATTATTGTTTTACACACCACATAAATGATGCCAGGAATGAATAAAGAATAGTAAAATGAATATATAATAAAATAAAGAGATGAAATTATGGAAATTTTAACAAATGGGGAAAATATAAAGGCTGCTCATTCACTACCATGTTTGTGGTGTTTTCAGAAAGCAGTTAAAAGCCACTTTTAAAATTTATGTCATTTCTCATACTTGATCTTCTACTTTGATATAAGAGGAACAAGAGTTAGTAAACATCTTAATTAGAGAAAACACATATTTTTGGTAATATTTTGTTATGGTGATTTTGTTGTTTATGGTCAATAAACTTCTTAACCAGCATTAACTGAGCTACATAGTTTCAAATATTTTGAATGAAATTAAACCAAATATACTTGTTAATGTTTGATTTTTAAGATTGACATGCAGGAGATTCTTTTAAATTCTGCTATATTTTAGACAAATTGTAGATTTGGGCTTACCTGCCAAATAAAAGTCCAAATAAAAAATTCGTATATACATTATCTACATTTATATCTATTAATATTTTCAACTGAAAAGCAAAAACTGCATCACTATCCATAAATTCATGCTCTTGCATTATTTACTGAATATTAGTGAAACTTGAATCCTTTTCTTCTCAACTAATTTATTCATAACCATACAAATTAAGCTAGTGGCTTCTCAATTTAGTTTACTTCCATAAAAATATATTGAATATCTACTATACATAAAACAATATATTTTATCAAGAGCATTTCATCAGAAATATTTCAGCAGTAACATACCAGAGATAGTTAATAAGAGAAATACATAGTTTATTAACATTAGAATTTCTGTTATACATATAATGGTTTTAGGTTAGGGGAGCTGATATTTACACATTAATCAAATGAAATGCACCATTCTTTACCTTTTTTTCACCTTCCAGTTTCTAGTCAGAAGAAGCTATTTTTAACACATTGACTGCCACACTGGAACAAAACAAATTTTCCTGGGGCCATGGTGTTTTATTTTAAACATAAAATAAAAACTTTGAAAACAAAAAAGTCCTTTCTAATTTAATGAAAAATTTGCTATTTTTTATTATTTTCTGTGTGTGAGTTATATGCAACTTGAAAAATAGTTCTCATGGCTCACAAAGTGAAGAGACGTGTGAGTAATATATGCTTCACGAGGCCCCCGGCTCAAAACTTGTATGAGTTATATACAAGTCATGTGGTAGTTAATGTGTTAAATAGGAGGAAGAATCATTTTTCAAGATTGTTGACATAACTGTATTCTTTCTGTGTCCACATCTCAGCTTCTTTTAAATTGCACTCAAGTTTCACCTCCTTAATTAAATCCCTGACTCATTTTCTCTAGCACTGACAATGGAAAAGAAGCCAAACTCTGTAAAATAATTTAAAGAGGTTTATTCTTAGCCAAGTTTAAGGACTATGCCCAGAGCCATGCCCAAGAAGCCTTGAGCGAGTGGACTCATGGTGGTTGGGTTACAATTTGGGTTTATACATTTCAGGGAGAGAGGCATTACACCTAAAGTCATAAATCAACACATGGAAGACATACATTGGTTTGGCCCGAAAAGGTGGGCCATCTCAAGGGAGGGAGGGTTATGGGTTACGGGTGGGTTTAAAGACTCTTTGATTTATAATTGGTTAAAGCTTTGTCTAAAGGCTTGGAATGTTTTAAGTTAAGATAAGGAAGAGACAAGTCAGTGGCCATATACCCAGAACTCAAGTGATTTGTTGTGTAAATTGAAGACCTGCAGGTGTGTCTTGCATAGACTTAGGCCTGTTAGTGAGTTACAAAGGATATCTACAAGAAGAGAGGGGGCATGATGAGGCACGTCTGACCTCCCTTTCATGGCCAGCATCTCAGTTTTAGGGTATCATCTTGGCAGAGAGGGGCTGGGGATGGCTTAACATTTATTTTAGTTCACATGAGTTTTGCCCTTCTCTATCTTTAATATTGATCCTATGTCATATATCTTTTTTTGTATTGAATCATCTATTTGTGGTTATAAACATTCCCTAAGACTTACTTCTGCAGCCAGATTATAAATTTCCAAAAAATGGGGTTCAAGCCTGATATTTCAATGCTTTCTTACTGTTGGGTATGCCATGAGAATACTAGTAAATGTAGACCGATTTCTTGATAATGCTGCAGTATCATCTGCACACTAACTGTAAGCAGTTGATACACATATTAACTCCTTAAAATTCTAGAAAACCTATAATCAGTTGTTCAAAAATGTAGTCAAGTATCAGAAATCCTAACGGAGGCTGGTAGTTGTTCTAAAACATTCAAAAGTGGAGTTTAAACAGTATTTCAAAAGATATGCACTTTCTTTATTTCCATGTTTACCAACACAAATGAAGATAGGAAAATAATTACCAGGAGTGCAGGGGCAGGAAGAGATGGGAATAATATGCAAACAGGATGCCACTCAGTTGGAAATAGATGATTTAAATTTACTTTAGGACCAGGTACTCCTCAGTTGTGTTCACCTATGTCTTTTCCCTACCCCACCTCCTCAAACTCATTCACATACATTACTTAGCAAAGGTCATGTTGATAGCTACCAAATATGAAACTTCAGTCTTTCTTGGCCTGATTTATCATTAATTCAGAATGTCAAAATTAAGAATTTATAATGTTTTACTGCAAAGGAAACTTATGGCTAGTTAAGCCAAAAAATCTCCTGGGGAGCTTGACTTAGTGGTTCTCCCCCAGAGGAAAATGACAAAGCCCTGCACAATGTCAGCGCAGGGAAAGACTTCAGAAGCAGGAAGAAGGATTTACAAATTCTTAAAATTGCCCTCTGTTTATACTTTAATTTTGAAGACTCAACGATTCTTTTAAATTCTGCTCAGTGCCTTAACCAGAGTGTTTCCGTATTGAAAGCATTAAGTGTAACTGCTTCTGGCTGGAAAATACAAACGTGTTTCAGTTATCTCAGTCACTAAGAACCAGAGAGAAAGGCCCACCCTGCCTGGTAAGCAAGCAATTAGCTTTTTGGCTTTGTGGGGCTTGGAGAAAATGGTTAATGAACTTGCTAATAATCACTGCCTACTGAGGAATTTGCTGACTCCCCACGTCCACAGACACATTGTGATTGATGGAAGCTCTCAGTCATGTTGTTTCAATACTTCTGGATCTCACCAGTAATAAATCACTTAATGGTCTACAAGAGAGAGAACATTCAACATTAACAAGCATCTTAAAAGCATTATATAAACTGTCCAATGCATACAAACGACAGGGCCCTGAAAAATAGTGCCTTAACAAAAATGTTGAAGACTTCTTTGGAGCCTGATTTCCTAAAACTTCATGGCTTTACAGTCAATGGGATGCAATCAGTTTCACCTTATAGGACACTGAGTTTTGTCCTTCACTTACATGAACATACTATTATTCACACCTAATACTTGAAAATGGGTTAATGTGAAACACAGGACTAGGGGACTGGATAATGTTCGGCGTCAGGCACAAGAGCAGAAAGTGATTCCATTTGAATGTTTTCAAATTATATACTTCCCTACTGATGTGGTAAAATAAGCTCTAATTTAGATTGTCCCTCTGGATAATGTTGCATTTTGGTTTGTTGTTGAACATCCACATCTCTCTTTCAACTCTAATTATTTGTTTATTTGAACTAGTCTTAGCTCTGGTCAGTGATGAAATGTGAAGGGCTAATTTCAGCAGATGTTTGAAACCAGCTCTGTTTAGAGCTCTGTGGGGAGCTTCTACACAAGAGCCCTGTGTAGAGGGAAAGGGAAAGGGCTAGAGGTCAGGGTCATAGGTAAATGGGCATCAGCTTCCAAGAAGTGAAAGCAGAATCAAACCAGAGACTGGCCAGGGTCTGGTCCTGGGAACTGAAAAGAAAGATGTCATGTGGTCAGTTAGAAAGTTGGAATAGAATACAGAGGGAGGAGATGATGTAAAGACTGGGTAGCTGAGGGCAAAGAGGTGCTAAAACGACAAATAAGAGAATGGAAGGGCTGAGAACAGGGCCAGATCAAGCTTGATGGTTAGTTGATGGCTTCATGAAAACGGGGTGCAGGAAGTAGGATGTGTGTACAATTTCCTTGCAGTTATTGCTACCTAGACACTGTCAACCTACCATTTTGGAAATGCATCTCCTTGACCACAAAAACAACTTTGGAAGAGAATGTGAGAGATTGAACTACCTACATCCATCCATATAGCTGGACAAACAGCACCTACTGCCTATGAGTCAGCAGTGACTTGATGCATGAAAGGGCCTGCAGACCATTCATTTCCATTTTCATCTCCTATGGAAGAGCTCAAAAAGGACCCTTGCCCCTTTGTTCATTTCAAAATAGATTGATCTGCATCTGAGAGATGTATCTATAAAATGGGGACGGATGATCCATTGGCTGATTCGTGAACTATTAAGGCAGCCATTAACACATGAATACAAAGAATATACAAATGAAGGCAACCTTTCTATGCAAAAAGGTCCCCACGAATTAAAACTTGTAAAAGTTGTCTTTGTCCTCATGTAGAATAGCATCATTGTTAAATAGGTCCTATTCCATTATGTTGAACTTTAAATTGAATATTTGAAATATTTACATAATACCTCTTCAAACTAGATTGAAAATTTCAAAAACATATATATTTTAGTTACGCTGTCATTGTGTGAAATTAGAGGACATGGAAAAAATGTTATTTTTGTTGGAGAGGGACCCTTTCATGCAGTTATTTCAAAGGGCCAGTTAATCGACAGAGATGTCTCTGGAGTTATCATTTGTGCATTTTACCAATATTACCCCAGCATTGTACTGGCAACTGCGTAAAGAGTGTGCCTTGTGCTTTCTGAAAATAGGGACTGATGGGAATTATTTTCCTTATAAATAATGTATAAGGAAGAAAACAAAGCCTTTTCTCCTATTATTTTTCATGTACTTTATTCTAATCATTTTGGAACAATTGAACATACATCATCTTTGTCTCTTTTTATGATTATAAAAGCAATACATACCTATTGTAGAAAAATGAAAAGTTTAAAAAACTCTCATCAGGCAGAGGTAATCACTGATACTACCTTGGTATATTTCCTTTCATTTGTATTTCTTTTACATAATTGAGACCATATTATGCATATAATTTTATATTCTGATTTTAGAAGTTAACATTATAATACAGTTCCTTTTCATGTTATTAAATAAAATTCTACAGCCTGACTTTAATGGCTGCATAATAATATATTGTATGGAGATACAATAATTTATTTAAAAGTACTTCTACTATTAGACATTCAGGTTGTTTCTACTTTTCCCTATGATAATGTGATAACCATCTCTGTGCATAAAACTATTGCTTTAGCATAGTGTCAAAGAAATGGTGTGCATAAACCTATTTCCTTAGAGTCAAAGAAATGGAATTATTATGTCAAGAAAAGTCTTATGGCTCTTGATACACATTGCCAAATTGTTTAACTAAAGACAGCAAAAACAATTACTTTTCAAATCAAAAAGTGGATGATTTCTCTCAGCTGTCATACATTCATGGTACTAGCCCCCATGAATCTACAAAGATTTTGTGGAAAAGATGCAGTCTGGTACAGTTTTTGACAGAAAAGATAAAGGAAGTATAATGCTTAAGATATTACAATTTTATCTGAAAAGTTCTTACCTTTGACATGTAGGAAAACAGACACTAGCTTGAGAGGAGAGAGAGTCATGGATTAGTTACTAAGTACTTGTGAAACCTCGGCTAGTCTCTGAATTTCTTTGGGCTTCAATTTTCCAAATCTGTAAATTAAGAGGTTGAATCAGATTTCTAAAATCCTTTCACTTTAAAATACCATGTTGGGTTATATTGTCATTTGGAGTTATTTGGACATTATAATGATCAAAAAACACCATTGTCACATGCCTGATAATGACTCAGAAATACAGTCTGGAAGGTCCTGATTAGATATAGGAGATACACTTTTACATATAATAGCTTGATATATTAAGAAAATGAGGGAGCATATCAGAGATTTTTCTTTTCTGTTTTTCGTGAGTTTAGCCAGGGGCGTGTCAATTTTGTTTACTTTTTCAAAGAACCAGCTTTTTGTTTTATTAATCTTCCATATGGTTTCCCTGCTGCCAATTTCATTAAGCTCTGATTTGATCTTAATAATTTCCCTTCTTCTGCTGGGTCTAGGGTTGGTCTGTTCTTCTTTTTCCAGTTCTTTGAGTCGATTCATTAGGTTGTCTGTTCGTGTTCTTTTTGACTTTTGGATATAAGCATTTATGGAGATAAACTTTCCTCTCAGGACTGCTTTTGCTGTGTCCCACAGATTTTGGTAACTTGTGTCACCTTTGTCGTTTAGTTCAAAGAATCTTTTGATTTCCTTTTTTATTTCGTCGTTTATGAAGAAATCGTTCAGCAGGGAGTTGTTTAGTTTCCATGACTTTGTGCAGAGATGAGTGTTTCTGCTGGGGTTGATTTCTATTTTTATCGCACTATGATCTGAGAAGATGCAAGGTATAATTTCTATTTTTTTAAATTTTTTGAGGCTTTCTTTGTGTCCTAATATATGGTCAATTTTAGAGAAGGTCCCATGAGCTGCTGAGAA
>RJWJ010038497.1:0-14970 GCA_004363605.1 Indri indri
TTCACTTCTCTGAGAGGCTTTAGCTGCCTGTGGAATGGGCTTTTTTCTGTTGTTATGTGATTCTTCTTATATCATGCAGACTTTCATCAATATGTCTCTTCATAGTCTGAATCCTGGAGGGGAAAGAACAGTAGGTGTGGTGTATATGTGAAGTACAATACACAGTCAGAGTTTAGGCAAAGACCACATGTTAGAATCCTCCAAATGGAAGTTGGCTTGGGGAGACAACAGTGAAATGCCACTGGCTCAATACATCTAAATTCCCATGGAGCATCACAGGACCTCCATATAATCAGTGTATATTGGGCAAATTTCTTCTTTGAAACCCTAGCGGTTTCCTTTTCCTTGATGAATACTTTTTAAAACCTCAACGCACAAGAAAGGGTGTCTGTCTACAACAGAAAGTGCAGGGTTGAGGTTAGGAGTTTAGGCTAGGAGTCAGTCCACCTCTTAGTTCCACCTCTTGCTGGCTGTGTGACCTTAGGTAAAGTTATTTAACTTCTTTAAGCCTCAGTTTCCTCATCTATAATATAAGATGGGGATAATAGAAATACATCTCATAGAAGAACTGGTACAAGAATTAAATGGGACAATGTATGTAAATAACTTAGCACTGTGCCTGGTACTTTATAAGCACTCATTCAGGATTACCTCCTATTACCATTATTCTTGTCATACTCATTATTTCCAACTTTGAGTGGGCCATTAGCTCTGCCTGGCATACCTCATTTCTCTAGTCCATTCATTCTCCTATTCTCCTAGATGACTATTTCATACCTTTCCTCTTTCCCCAAACTTCCAGCACCTCTTCTTCCCATCATTCTCAGCTGATGGCCTTGCTTTCTCCCATCACTGAGAACAGAGAAGCGGTTGGTAGAGAATTTGCACAACTCCGCCATCGTTTCTGCCCACTCATATGCATCTGGGCCCATCTACTTGGCCTTCCCTACTTTTCTTATGCACTCTCACCTCCTTTGTCTAAGGCCATCTCCTCTTGTGTGCTAGAGCCTGGTGTCACCCCCAGCAATCCTCCCCTCTCTCTCCTGCAGCATCGATTTTTCCTTCTTTACTGGATCATTCCCATTAGCATACAAATATGCTCGATTTCTCCCACCTTAAAAAGAAAAGCAACTCTTGATACACACTTCCCTCTGCCTATCACCCTATTTCTCTGCATCTCTCCACAGCAAAACTCTGGAAGAGCTGTTTATACCCACTGTCTCCAAAGTATCTTTCGCAATCTTTCTTGCCCTCCCCGAGTCAGGCTTTCATCTCTACTACTCTGCCCAAGCTCCTTCTGCCAAGGTCACCAGTGACCTCCACATCACCAGATCATGCAGTAAGCCATTCTCAGCTCTCATTTTACTTCACCTGACTCAGCAGCAACTGACGGTTAATCACTGTCTTTTCCTTGAAACCCTTCACTTGGCTCCCAGAATACCAAACTCCCCTGATTTTCCTCCTACCTCACTGACCATTCCTTCTCAGCCTCCTTCATTAATTCCTCTTCATCTCCCCCTCCTAGAAACCTTGGGGAGCTCCAGGCTCAGTCTTTTGACCTCTTCTCTATCTATGTTCATTTCCTTGGTGGGAATGTCTCTATCAGTCTCTATCTGCTAATGGCTCCTGGATTTGTATCTCCAGTCTGTACCTCTCTTCTGAATTCCACATCCACAATTGCCTACTCCACATGTCCACTTGAAAGTTTAATAAGTACTTCAAACTGAGCATGTCCAAATCTAACTCCTGATCTTCCTCTTAAAACTCGTTCCATCACAGAATTCCACATATGAGAAAGTGGCAACTCCCTTCTACCAGTGGGCTCAGAATTATCCCTGACTCTTCTCATTTTCTCACATATACATGCAACATCAGTAAATCCTTCTGGCTTTACCTACAACCAATTCTTACCACTTCTATCAACACCAACACCACCACCCTGGTCCAAAACACCAGCATCTTCTCCCACCTGGATTATTGCAAACACCTCCTAATTGGGCTCTCTGTCTGTGTCATGGTCCCTTACCACTCATTCTCAACACGAAAGCCAGAGTAATACTTTTAAAATATACATCGGTTCACAGTGTTTCTCTTCTCAAAGCCTCCAATGGACTCCACTTCATTAAGAATACAGGCCCGGCTCATTACAATCTTCTATAAGGGTCTATAACATGTAGATGCTGCGTTACCACTCTGATTTCAACAAACACTGTTCTTTGACTTGCTCTCTTCATTCCTGCCACACTGCCTTCTTGCTATTTCTAGAACATGCCAATCACGGCCCCCCTCCTCAAAGCCTTTGCACCTGCCATTTCTTCTTCCTGGAATACTCTTCCACAATAACCATATGGCTTGTTTCTTTCAGCTGCTTGCTCAAATCTCATCTCGCTGAGGTCCCTAACCATCCTGTTTAACATCACACCCCTTCTACCCAGCCATCCCTTCCCCCTTTGTTTTATTTTTCTCCATAGCATAAAGCACCATCTGATATATTAATACTATACATTTCACTTATTTTTAAAAATTTAGTTAGTACTTGTACTCCAATTTAAGACAAGGTGATATTTTAACTGGTTCTTAAAAGATGAGAAAGAGTATTACTGGCAAAGAAGGTTAAGTTCTTTGAGGGTAGACATTTTTGTCAGTTTTGTTCACTGCTGTTTCCTAAGTACCTAGAATAGTGACTATGGCACATGTTAGATGCTCAATAAATAACCATTGGATGAACTAATGTCTGCAATGTGAATAATAGCCAATAATAGCCATAACTCGTTTTGTGTTATCAAAATATTCAAACCCCAAAGGGTTGGTATTAGGCCCTCTCCACTGGCACTATCAACCTTTCTCTCATCTTACCTATGATGCTCAAGTGCATGAGAGAAAAAGAAACAAAGAACATTGCAACGAGTAATTGGGCTGGGGTCATCTGGCCAGTGCTGAGCTTGGCAGTAAGTACAAAAGAGGCTCAAGTTCAAACCCTGCAATGACAGGTATATTTCATATTAGATCATAAGTTGCTTTTGACCTCTTTCCAACTTCACCACATCAGAGAGTCTTTCCTCCTTCTAGGATCCCAGGACAGCCACACCAGCCTATTAGTCACAGCAGGTGCTCAAAGGGGGAGGGATGATAGCCTTTTGGAGATTTAAGTCAAAACTTGGGCCTTCCAATGTGGTATTTCTTATTGATAAAAGATATCAAGTTACCTAAAAGGTTATATCACTCTAACTCCCTGGAAATACCAAGGCTTAGCAGAAAAGTTGAATTCAGGGTCTCGGTCTAGCCAGTCGAAGTTTCCTGGTATGAATTCAGTGGCAGAGGACACTCCTCTTTCAGGATTTTTTGTCAACCGGCATATACTGCTGCTCTACACAGCCCCCTTCCCTAACCTAAGAACACCACTCTATGCCCATGAGACAGAAAACAAAGTCATGGTTAGAACTAGTAGGGGTCCCCTGAGACCAAAATGCTTTAGGGAAGACATTGGTTCATACCTTGCTTAGAGCTACCTGCATATCCTCTGCTGCCTTGGAGGGCAAAGGATCGATCCCCTTACGCAAGCAGGAAAGTGAGATATCAACAGTAAACAGAAGGAATGGCATGGACTTACCAGGCACTCAGCACAATGGACACAAAGCCTTCCCATGTACGCATCTTCTTCCTCCTGGTCAGTGCTGTAGAAAGAGGACAAACCAAATCTGAATCATCACTATCCTCATTATAGCATAAACAGTTTTGGTTTTAGATTCCAGTTCTGCCACTTAGTAGCTAGGTGACTGGGCAAATTACTTAAGTTCCAGGAGCCTGTTTCCTCATCTATAAAACGCAGATATTACTACCTACCCTTAAAGCATAGTTGTTAGGAGTAAGTAAAAAATAAACACGTGTGAAACACAGACCATAGTGCCCAGCACATAGTAAGTGCTCGATAAACAGGAGCCAGTCATACTCATTCCTTCAGAAAGGTACTGAGCACTGACAATGTCTGAGGCACTGTGCTAGGCTGGAGCTAAAGGGGTAGATAAACTTGGGCCTGTGAAGAGCTCACAATCTGCTGGGATGGGAGACCTTTTAAAATTTAACCAGTACATTATAATACAATGTGATAAATGTTTTAATAGAGTTAAGGTCAAGCCGCTGTGGCAGCAAAGAGCAGGGAGTGACTAATTCTCCCCGGGGGACTCGGGGAAACTCAAGAGAAGGGGCTATTTCAGCTGGGCTGAAGGATAAGAAAGAGTTTCCAGGCAAGCAAGAGGGGGCGTGAAGGCATTCCAGCCAAGAGAAAAGTATGGTGGTGGGGGGAAGATTTGAATAAGTATAGTATGTTTAGGGGGAAAAATATGCTCACTGTAACTAGAATGTGGAGTGAACAAAAAGAAATGTCAGGAAACAATGTGACTTAGGATAAGATCATAAAAGTTTTGTGAACCATGTTTAGAAATAGACATTAGTATTTTTACCAAGAGTTGTTCACCTTTTTCAGGCCACAGATTCTTTGTAAAGGGTACAGGGCACTCTCTCCATTAAATAAATGGCCGTACACACACACACACACACACACACACACACACACACACACACACAGGAAAAAAATTTTGCAATCTCTCAATGTAAATCTTTCCTCCCCAGATTAAAAACCCTATATAAACAATGGAGAACCAACAGGGGTTTTAGCAGATTTTTGCTACTACTTTAAGTACATTTGTTTTTAGGGAATACACTGGATCATGCCTGCTCACTGGCAGAACGATGTTCAATAAATCCTTTTGATAACCACAATCCATTTAGCCCCTCCCTTCAGAACATATGCTGAACAAGAATAGATCCTGCTTATTCAAATCTTTTTTTGCCCTCCACAGCTATTCTTAAAGGCTCTCTCAGCCGGGCATAGTGGCTCACTCCTGTAATCCTAGCACTCTGGGAGGTCAAGGCGGGAGGATGGCTCGAGGTCAGGAGTTCGAGACCAGCCTGAGCAAGAGCGAGACCCCATCTCTACTAAAAATAGAAATAAATTAGCTGGACAACTGAAAATATATAGAAAAAATTATCTGGGCATGGTGGCGCATGCCTGTAGTCCCAGCTACTTGGGAGGCTGAGGCAGCAGGATTGCTTGAGCCCAGGAGTTTGAGGTTGCTGTGAGCTAGGCTGATGCCATGGCACTCTAGCCCAGCCAACAGAGCAAGACTCTGTCTCAAAAAAGAAAAAAAAAAAGAAAGAAAAAAAAAAAAAAAAAGAAAGAAAAAGAAAAAAAAAAAAGCCTCTCTCATTGCTGAGGCATTTTCTGTCAGGAGATACCAGCTCAATGCCAAAAACAAAGAGAAAGGGAAAATAACTGAGTTGGAATTTCCTTTTAATCTTGAAAGAATGAAATATCTACTTCAGAATTTATATTCAGAACCATGACATTGTACAATTTGATTTCCAGAGTGGAAGACTAGGACCACGCTATCAACTCCTCCATCTCTCATTAATATCCCAAGTTTCACTTTCAACCTTCCTTTTTCTTACTCCTTGGCAGAACTATTCTCTTTAAAAGGAAATTTCACCAGCAGAACTAAACTTGTTCTGGAAGAAAGGAAGGCGCGGATGTAGGGGTCTGGGTACTGTCCACAAAGCAGGGCTCTGAAGAGGAAATGAGCTGACTGCTTAGGGCACCAGCTGTACTTACTCATCTGAAACCTCAATAGACGACTTCTTATAGCCAGACTTGCTCCTCTTCGTGAGCCCGGTGGCCTTCCGCCCCATTCTCACCAGCAGCAGAACCACCACCACTGCTGAGGGCACAAAGACGAGGATGGAAAGGAGGGCCACAGAGGAGAGCATGGTGCCAAAACCTGGGAGTGGAGATACAGAAGGTGAAGGAGAGGGACGTGCCAAAGTGCTTCCTGCAACACGAGCTAGGTTCTATTTTGCATTCATATTTCTTCTGATTACAGAAGGAATGTATTCATTGTGAAAAGGGTAGAAGAACACAAAAGTACAACGAAGAATAAAAGTTAACCCATAATCCCACTACCCAAGAATGTCACTTTGGTATCTACCTGTTCAATCTTCTCTCAAGGGGTACTGGATGTGGGTCTGCATGTGGGGGTGGGGTGTATATTTTTGGAAGTATGGATCATATTTTACATACTATTTTTAACCTCCTTTTTAACTTACGATATGATAAATATTTTAACGATGCCTTCCAGATGTGATTTTAATGGCTGCGTATCATTCTACCATATTGAATAATTTATTGAATCAATCCCCTAATGCTGGACATTCATGTTGTTTCAAATTCTTTGAATCTATAAGTCATATTAGGATGATAATATCCTTGTACATAAATCTTCATGTTTAGCTCTACTTCTTTAAGATAAAATTTAAAATGGAATTACTGGATCAACGGGCATATACTTTAAAGGCACTTGATTCATACTAACAAACTGTCTTCCAGAAAAACTGTATCAGTTTCTATTCCTGCCAGCAGTACGAATGTGCCCATGTCTTTGAAACCTATGAGTTACTGTCTTTAAAAAAAAAGAAGGAAGAGAGAGAAAGAGAGGGAGAGAGGGTAGGAGGAAGGGAGGGAGGGAGAAAAACTTGAAAAAGACTTGAGAAATGACAAGGCATCGATAATGAACCACAATGTATCTCTAAATCTTTGGTTCAAATCCAATTAAGCACTAGAATGACCACTTAATAGCCACCGGGGAATAATGCAGAAAAAAAGGTCAGTCCTTAACCTGTGTGCCTCCTGTTTCACGCTAAAAGGAATCTGCTGCTCTTTGCAGCAAAAAGCAATGCACTACCTCCCATCATTAGAGGGATGTCCTTCCAAGACACAGGCAAGAACACTGTCTCAAAGCTGGGAAACTGGAATGACATCGATTTCACAGAGACAACAACCCTTCATTTACACAGGGGTTTGCCATATAATCCACAAGACATTAGGTCACCTAAAGTTAAAACGAAAAAGGGATAATGGAAAAACTATGACAATATTTGAAGATAAAATTCAGTTTTAAAAATAAAAATAAAAAATTTATCCTAACAGACATATCAAGATGGCGGAAAAATTATTTTGACACAATGATCCAATGACCCAACTGGCTTACAAAGATAGATAGCTTTGCTTATCGCTGAGCTCTCCAGAAAGCACCCTAGTAGACACAGAGCACTGCGGCAGAAGGTTGTGGGCAGGTAGCTTACCCCTTTCTGTGACTGTTAGCTCTGTCATGGGAATATTGTGGTGCACATCTGGGGGATTCTTCACAGCACAGCTGAATGTCCCATTGTCCTTTATGGTAGGGTTGCTTATGCTTATAGATGCATCCCCTTTGTATACATTTCCAACCCAGGAAATCCGATCCCGAAACGTGCCAGCTGTGCTTGGGTACTGGAAAGACTGGTAATGAAAAATCTAAGAAAGCAACACCATGACAGAAAAAGTTAATTTAAAGAATGCAATGAAAAAGTAAAGCTAAGCAGGTCCAAAATAAAATACAACTGTATCATCATTTTTTTTTCATTTGGGCAATTTTTTAATGCTTTTTCTACCTCCATCCTACAGGTAAAAAGATAGCTCAATAAAACTGGTATCAGAAAAAGGCCTGATGAGAGAATCCTCGGATCCTAACCCTTGAATCTCTTCTAAGTTCTCCCTGAAGTCCTAAAGCACTAGTTCTCACCCAGAGGCAGTTTCACCCTCCAGGAGACATCTGGAAATACCTGGAGACATTTTTGGTTGTCACAACTGGGAAGGTGAGCTTCTGGCATCTACTGTCCTACAATGCAGAGGACATCTCCCCATGACAAGAGTCATCTGGCTCCAAAGATCAACAGTGCCAAGGTGGGGAAACCTTGTTTTTTGCTTTGTTTTGTTTTTTGAGACAGAGTCTCACTTTGTTGCCCTGGCTAGAGTGAGTGCTGTGGCGTTAGCCTCGCTCACAGCAACCTCAAACTCCTGGGCTCAAGCAATCCTCCTGCCTCAGCCTCCCGAGTAGCTGGGACTACAGGCAAGCACCACCATGCCCAGCTAATTTTTTCTATACAGTTTTAGTTGTCCAGATAATGTCTTTCTATTTTTTTTAGTAGAGACAGGTCTCACTCTTGCTCAGGCTGGTCTCGAACTCCTGAGCTCAAACAATCCTCTCGCCTCGGCCTCCCAGAGTGCTAGGATTACAGGCATGAGCTACCGCGCCCGGTCAGGAAACCTTGTTTTAAAGTAATACCTAATGTTTGTATAGCACTTTAGAGTCTGTGGTGACTTCCACACATCTACTCACTTGAGCCGCATAACAACACTGAACTACACGAGGCAGGTACGATTATTCCAAATTCGTAGAAAAGGAAACAAAGCCCAAAACAAAACCTAAATGAGTTACTCAAAGGTACACAACTAGTAAGTGTCAAATGGGAGATTTTGTTTATTCTCAGAATCACCAAGAGGGTATATAATACAATTCAGCCTTTCTCAAGTGATCTACCTTGGCAATTAATATAAACCCTAAGTCAAATGCATGATAAGTACACAATGCATGTATGTTGAATTAAAACAAAGCTGCTTCAGACTTGGTGACCTCAGACACTTCATCACCAAAAGCACCTAATTATATCTGGAGTAGGCTGGGCAGGTATACAACACAATGACTTTTCTCTCTTATGCAAGATACAGGCTTTCCTCTTTCTTTGTTTACTTGGGACCTTCCCACTTAAGAACCCAGGCATTTATAACCATTGAATTGCCCAATTTTGAAGAGTCACTTCCCAGAGAAGATGCTGAATCACTTATTGGTTGAGTTGTTCATGAATTCATTCAACAAATATTTGATACACACCCATAATGTGCTAGGCACTGTGTTAAGCAAAAGGATATAGTGGGAGCCACACAGGCACAGTCCCTACTCTTGCAGAACTTACTTTCTTGTGGTAAGTACAGATAATAAGAAATAATATGTGTGAAGACTGTTCCAAAGATGAAGGCAAAGAATGCCTACCACTGATGATCGGCATCAGTGTAAAAGAGTTTGAAACACCTTATTGACAAAACAAAGCCTGTTGTGTATCTTTAAGATGAATCTAACCTGTAAGTTTCATGTTAAATTCTTGATACTCAAGTCCTTGCTAATTGATTAATCTGACAGAATCCTGACTGACAAACCACATAACTGCAACATCGTGTTATGTGACTTTAACTTCAACTGGGGTTAGTTTGCTGATTCTCTGACCAGCCTCACCGAGAGAGCACTAGAAGAGAACTGCTGCTTGCATTTAAGGTTTCTGACACAACGAGCTCCCCAGTGCTTGCTGTGTCCTACTTTGGACCAAGGAGGCAGAGCCAAATAAGGCCATAGTTTCCTGACCACTCAGAATAAAGTGAACTATTTCAAGCCTAAAGAAAAAGGGACCATGAATACAACCCAGCTTCCTTCACTGGAGTCGCCTACCTAGCTCCAGGCTATGTGGCATTCCATAATGGCTCCTAAAAGAGAATTCAAAGCTTATATAGTACAATCAAAGAGAAAGTTTTTCCAAAGAAGAAAACAGGATAAATAAATGAAGGTTACTTTTAAAAATACGATCTTATATACAGCTATGACATTCACATTCTTGAATAACATCTGTCCTGAGCTAAGGATACCGCTGGAAGCATAAAGAGAAAGAGTTTTTTATAGCATTGTAATCTTCAATTAGACACCCACAATGGGATGTGGACCATAAATGTGTTTTATATGTGTGACTAAAGTATATTGCAAGACCATCTGTCACCAACATCTGATGCCAGCACAAGGTGCCTTCATTTCCTTCAAAAGCAGCTGTATAAATCAATGCAGATGTTTACACACAGGAGAAGATGCCAAGATAAATCTATAGAGCACAGATATACAAACAGATGCACCCACTGAGACAACTTGTAACAGAAAACGAGCAGCCTTAAGAGAAAGGATATCTGTGATTGGGATCTATATAATTTTCCTACCTAACAGTCCTGGAGGTGCCCTTTTTAGCACATCGAATCTAAAAATGAATCTATGAAACCATGTAAAGAAATGACAAAGAGGAAACAAAATTAAACCACATTTCCTCTGAGTTTCTGATAATTTTTTTCTACAGTTTATTTGCAAGATTATTACATAGACGAATAAAAACCCGTACATGACCCAAAAAATGTCACATAGGGTACAAGCTCATCTCCTTCTCTTTAAATTGAAACCCATCTTCTACTCTAAGGTGAGAAAGCCCCGCGTGACTTCCAATAAAAGAATTCCGCAACTGTTGACCACAGGAAACTCAAAGAAACTTTCTGAAAAGTACACACTTACTGATTCTGTGCGACTGCTGCTGGGAGGGCGGTACGTCCAGTCTATGGTAAGCTTGTCAGTGACAGCTGACGTCGACTTGAAGGTACACTTCAACTTGATCTTTTCTCCAACGTAACCTCGGACATGGGCATCTGCTTTAATCTCCAAAGAAAGGACGATAGAAATACCTAACAAAAGCAAGCCCAAACACTTAAAATGCATTCATTTGGGTGGAATATACAGATAGATGTAAGTGAACAACACAGAGATGCTATTTATCATTTTTAGGACTCTTATCAAAAAGCCAGAGAAATCAATATTTCTGAGGCAAGCCCACAAGGAACAAGGAGCTGATATATGCATTAATCAAGGACAGTATTTTTATCATTTTGCAATCGTAAATCACAGACTGAATGCTTGGATAGAAATTTAAAACCTGGTATTACCAGCATTTTTCCAAATACAGACTCGTGGTTCAGTTAAGTACAAACAAGTGGGTCTGCCCACAGCAATGTCAGCCACCCTCTTCTACCTCACCCAGACACATACACCCACCCACACACACACTTGGAAATTTGTCAGCTTTTGTCATCTAAGGCAGCAGTCCCCAACATTTTTGGCTCCAGGGACCAGTTTCATAGAAGACAATTTTTCCATGGATGGGGCAGGGAAGCAGGGCATGGTGATAGGGAGCAGTTTTAAATACAGATGAAGCTTTGCTCCTGCTGTGCGGCCGGGTTCCTAAGTTTCACGGAAGACAATTTTTCCACAAGGGGGAAGGAGTTGGGGGGTGGGGGGGTGAGGGGAGAGGGGCGGAAGTTGGAGCTCAGGCAGTGACGTGGCCAGGTTCCTAACAGGCCACGGACCAGTACCAGTCCCAGGTCCGGGGCTTGGGGACCGCAAGTCTAAGGGACTAACCCTAAGTACAGCATGGTTGCAACATGAAGCTACCACTGCCTCAATCACCAGCAAAATGAGAACAGAAAATAAAAATGGCAAAAGTTTTTTCAAGGAATTGTTTTAAACTGCCCCAAAGTTCTATCTAGTTTTCCTCTGTTAATGGAAAAACAGACCAAACTCTGTAAAGTAATTTTAAAGAGATTTACTCTGAGCCAAATTTGAGGACCATGACCCAGAGCCATGCCCCAGAGGTCTTGAGCAAGTGACCTGCCTGAGGTTGGGTTACAGTTTGGTTTTATATATTTTAGAGAGGCAGGGGTTACAGGTAAAGTCATAAATTAATATGTGGGAGGAATATATTGGTTTGGCCCAAAAAGGTGGGCCATCTCGAAGCGGGGGCTTACAGGTTATAGGTGGGCTTGAAGATTTTTTGGCCTGTAATTGGTTAAAGACATGAAGTTTTGTCTAAAGGCTTGGAATATTTTAACATAAGGAGTTCTTTATCAGAGATAAGCCACTGGACATAGATTTGTTGTGTAAATTGAGGACCTGCAGTTTTGTCTTGCATACCCTTAGGCCTGTTAATGGGTTATAAAGGATGTCACCAAGAAGGGAGGGGGGAATGATAAGGCATGTCTGACCTCCTTCCTCTTGGCAGACAATTTAATTTTAGGATACTTCTTTGGCCACGAGGGTGTCCATTTAGTCAGCCGGTGGGGGGGGGGGGGGGGCGGTGAGCCTCAAAATTTTTAGTTCACACCTCTTTGTTTTAATTTTTAATTTATAATTATTATGGGTACATAATAGTTGTATATGTTTATAGGGTTTCTCACTTTCTTAAAGGTGGTTAATGAATCCCTCATCCATTAAATTATGGGAAGGAAAACAGAGTAAGTCAATGTATTCTATGAAGTAAAAATAAGACATCATTTTTAAACCCTCTCTAGAGCGTTTAAAAGTAAGTCTCCAGATTTACTGTTTCCAAAACCACTCATATATCCAACTTGACACTCTATTTTTCCCAAAAGAGCTGGTGAGATAGGCAACTGGCAGGTACTGCTTTAGGCACTGCTTTGGGCATTGCTGCAGCATTGCCTAACTGAGCCAGGAAGTCTCAAAACAAAGCTTCAAATGGCCCTGATGGAGGATGGAGGCAGGGCAAGTTCCAACCGGTTAGAACCAAGATGGTGGAGGAATAGGGGGTGCCTCCCTGATTCCAGAAAAACACTGCCTCTGCCATGAATATTCCTCCCTTTGTTAATAAGCCCTAGCTTAAATACAGGGACAACAGGAACCTGGGGGCAGGTTCTCATCTGCAAGGAGAACTTGCCTCTACTCTGTCTGTGGAGTAGATTTCTATAGTTTCTGAATAAATCTCGCTTTCACTGTATACCGTTGGCTCGCTCCTGAATTCTTTCGTGTGCGATGCCAAGGACTCACTTGGACCTCAAGTAGCTCCCAGCATTGGGAGTCACTTTCCTATGTCGCTGGTACTTTCTTCTGACCAATCCCTTCTGCTTTCAGAGAACAGTAAATAGAAACTTATCTTCCACTAAGGAGCCGTAATTTAGGAATTTAAGTCACCAGCACTTTGTTTTTCCTGCTTCCTATCCACCTCAGTAAGCCACGATTCTTCTGGTGACTTCCGTTGCCAAAAGCAAACAGAGCAGCAAGGTTTCGGAAAAGAGCAAACCCGCCCAGTGTCCTGAAAACCAGTAGTCCCTCTGGCACAGACAGGATGGGGTAGTGATTGAGCACACAGCCCCCTAAGCCAGGGGGTCTGGATTCAAATCCCAGCCCCATCACCTGCTGGCTCTGCAGCCTTAGCAAGTGACTGTACTTCTTCAGTTTCCTGACCCAGAATAAGTTCTCAATGCATGTTAGATAGCATCATCATCATCATCGCCACCTCTTCAGTTCTGCCTACACTCTTTCAACCTTTCCTGTCTCCGGCAGTTATGAGTCATTAGTTCTGCTGCCTTCACCTCTGCCTGCTTTGAATTATTTTTCCAGCTCCTGTCTAGATAATCTAGTCTGTTCACATTCCTCTTACAAGGAGGATCCCAAGACTGAACTCACTAATAAGAACTCGTAAGAATCTGACCCATCCCAAAGACAAGGATTATTTCTGGTTCATCCATCACAGTCTTTCGGACTTTGTCATGCTAAACTTGTCATTCCTTCTACGTCTTCCCAAATGCTGTTCCTCTGCCTGAAAAGCCTTTATCCCCCAGTCCCCATTCTCTTAAGCCCTCACTCCTAAGCCATCAATGTGAAAAAAAAAAAAATTATTATTCACCATTCAAGATCCAGCTCTAAAAACTGGAAGGTGGAAGTGAATTTAAACAGATTTAAAGTACAGATTTAGAATTTGCCAGACCTGGACTTGAGTTCTAGCTCAGCTACGTCTTGGCTGTGAGACCTCTGTCACAGTTACCTAGCCTGTTCAAGCTTCAATTTCCTCACTTGGTAAATGGGAATAGTAACAAGACCTACCTCCTTGGATCACTGTGAAGATCCACTGTAACTTAAAAAGATAACATGTGAAAGCTTAACACAGCACCTGGAATAAAAACTTTCAATAAATGTTAGCTATTATTATTAAAATTAACACTACATATTCAAAAGCCTTCAATAATTCACTAATGGGCTATGAAATGAAATCCAAACAGTGTCAATGTGGCTCCAAACTTCTGCCACTCTGCCCACCTACCCAACCCATCTCCTTCACTATGCCTGGAATGGCCTGCCATTTCGCAAATGTACTGTGTCCTTTCATGCCACTGTGACTTTCTTTGAACATGGTTTTGTCTGGAAGGTCCTTGCCATCCCTACCAATCCTGCCTGGGTTGTTCCCCATCACAGCACAGCCCTGGTGCTCATATACCTTCAAATTCCAGCTCAAATATCAGCCCCCTTTGTGACGCCTTCCCAAATTCCCTGATACAGTTCCTTGCTCTTTCTTCTCCTAAGTACACGATGTTACTCAACACATATGCCATCGATTGTACCTAATTTTTAAAGGCTATTTCCTCCATTAAATGCAAGCACCTTCAGAGCAAAAGTTCAGAGGGAGGGGAACAGGCGGAGAGGGACTGAGAAGGAAAAAAGGTGGACAGGTCACCAAAAATTCCAGTATAGGAACAAAGTGTGCTCATTAGCCACCCACTCTCTTCCTATCACCTTTGTTACAGTATTTCAACACTCGTAACTCCCCTACACTCCTCTTTCCACTGCACCCGTTCAGGCAGCGCTCAGCTCTAGACGACTGCTCCTAGGCTGGGCTGGTATACCCTGAAGGAGAAAATTCACACAACTGCACAGAAAGTTACCATCGGAAATTCATGAATGTCACCCACAGCCAAGCCCTCAAGGAGGCCTGGCAAATCTTTAACTGGTCTTGCTGAGCTTCCATTCCATGATTCCTCAAGCCCTTGTCATTCTCTCTTAGTCTATGCAACCTCCAAACCCATCGTTCTCAGAAGAAAATGTCACCTTTTACTTCTTCAAGAAACTTGAGGCCATACAAACTGTGCAGCTATACACCTTCCTGCACCTGCGCCCATCCTTACTTCCAATCTGAAAGGATGTGATGTCCCTTTTCCCATGCAAGGCCAACCTCTTCGCTCTGCCCTCGATCCGTCCCCTCCAAGCCCTGCTTCAGCAGAAAAATCCTCTCCAGTCTCCAACTGTTCCGCTTCAGGAGGGGCTCTCTCTCCCCTCGGCCTCTAAACACGCAGAAGTCTCCCCTATCCCTAAAAACAAACAGCAATTTTTAAAAAAC
>RJWJ010038498.1:0-14963 GCA_004363605.1 Indri indri
TTGCCAATAGAAGGATTTGGCAGGATTAATAAAATCCCCGAGATCAATAAAAACAGTCAAGAATGTAGCAAACTTTTGTAGCTCGTGCGGCTATATTTGCCATAATAACATCTGAAACTCTTAATGATGATGAATGTTATTTCAAACATTTAAACAGGGACATCCCCGTCCAAGGATGTCCAGACTAAACATCCAAAAGTGATAAGAACAACTTGCTCTAGATTTTCTGCTGTGTTATTATTAAGAAGTTTTTCTCTTTGAAGAACAAAGGTCTGCCTCTGCTTTTGCACTAGAACATGGAATCGAGGTTTGCTTTCTCATAAATTACACCAGAAGTGTAGTTCGAGAGCCCAGTTGCATGTCCGCTGAGCATCACCTGCGTGCCCTGAACTGTGCTGCGCTCTCAGCCTTCAGTCTTGTCTGTGCTGCATTTGATTCCAGCAGATTTTTCGTCTTTGTATCTGTCTCTCAAGCTGCAAATAACCTGACCTTCTTCAGGCGCTTCCTGAAGGCTCCAATTAGCCCTGCCTCTCATGCTGACAGTTAATTCGGTGAACTTGGGGAGGGCGCTTAACTTCTTCCTCTAAGTGCCGGTAACGGGAGGCAGGAAAGTGATGGTCCAAGATGCTAAATTCAATTCAATTGCTCAGAAGCTTAAAACTGGGGGCTCCTTGATCCCCACACCCAGCTAGAAAAAGGGATGAGTGGAGTGCTCCTTACCCCGAGGTGTGGGCCCCAGAAACGACAGTCCCCTGAAATGGGCAGGAGCCGCAAACTCCCCTTAATAGCGCGCAATGGGGGACTGTACACTTTAACTTAGAGGCGCGAAGCAAGCTTGTATGTGAAAGCTTTAAAACGCCATTTCTGACCAGCCTGAGCAAGAGCGAGACCCCGTCTCTACTAAAAATAGAAAGAAATTAATCAGACAACTAAAAATATATAGAAAAAATAAGCCGGGCATGGTGGCACATGCCTGTAGTCCCAGCTACTCGGGAGGCTGAGGCAGAAGGATCACTTGAGCCCAGGAGTTTGAGGTTGCTGTGAGCTAGGCTGACGCCACGGCACTCTACTCAGGGCAACAGAGTGAGACTCTGTCTCAAAAAAAAAAAAAAAAAAAAAAGCCATTTCTTTTCATTGAAGAAAAAGAATCCTTTTGATTCCAGCCCCCAGGAAAGGGGATAAACCACATTCAACATAGGGTTGGGGCAGGGGCCATGGAGTGACCGCTCCTTGAAGACTGTCTCCTTGCCCGGCCCCTTCTTCCTTGCCCACTTGCCCCCAGGGCTCTGTCTGTGCCCTCCGCTCTGCTGGGGCCACAAAGTCTCCAGGGAAGTCCCATCCGATATTCCCAAAATACAAATGTAATAATGCAAATCATAAGCTAAGAAAACGCTTGGTGTTAAGTGGAGAGACCCAATTATGTGGAAATGGTGTGTGAGTACTGGGTTTCTATGTTACACCATGATTTCAGGAGAGGCCCTGGAATTCGACCCCATTTTAAGACCTACTTCTTCCGTCAGTTACAAATACATTACAGAACACATTCTCACCGTAAGAATGATTACGACTAATTCATTCTTAATATCTCACATTTGCACTCTATCCATTGTTGATAAATACTAATATAAAATACTTTTCCAGAATTCGAGGCTGTTTTTTTGCTCCATTTTTCCTTGCTTACATTGGGGAAGCGAACCAGTCGACATTATCACAGTTCTACAGGTCAAGAAACTGATGCATGAACATGATGGCCATTCTGGGAGGCTTGAGCATGTTCAAGTCAATGGGATGTTCTAGATGAGCAGTTAGGCATGCATTCCTCACACGGGCTGGAAACACCATGTGGCTCTCACGTCATGATGAGGGGTGAACCTGGGGCTAGCCGGGCAGCCAGCCCTGAGGACCGGGCAAGGCAGATGCTATCTGGCCTGGGGTCGCTGAGAATTTGTTCGTCCTCTTGTCCGACTGTTCCCAGCCTTTTCTTCCTGGCCATTCCTGCAGGCCCAGGTTCCCTTCCAGAGGCAGTGAGTGGCAGGGAGGGCCTTCAGAAACCACAGACAGGAATCTGAGGGGAGGGGTAAACTGGCCAGAGGAAGCCCACTGACGGTGGCCTGGCTGGCACCCAGGACATCAGCGGGAAAGTCCTGGTTCACTCTGGGGCAAACAGCACCGTCTGTCACAGAGATTTGGGCAGGAGCGGGGAGCTGAACACTGCCACTTCAATGTGGGGTCATGCAGGTCACTTAGGAGAGGCCGCACCTGCATGAAGGAGGCGGGTGTCCACAAGACTCTGATGTCCCCACAGGGGATGCTGTGGGGTATGAGTCGGTTCTTATTACCCCTTTCCCTTCTGGGAGCTGGAGCCCCCTGACCTAGGGTCAGAGCTTCCAGCCTGCTCGGGGGTCCCCAGAGGCCCGGCTTTCCTGCCAGGCTCCTTGTCGCCAAAATCTCTGGCAGGGGCTACGCCTTGCTGGTGCCAGGAATCCCTCTGGCGGTCTGGCGAAGTCCAGCAACCTCTTTTCAGAATAAGTTGTTTTTTTAATTTTAATTTTAATTTTTTTTGAGACAGTGCCTTGCTCTGTTACCCTGGCTTGAGTGCAGTGGCGTCATGATAGCTCAGTGCAACCTCAAACTCCTGGGCTCAAGCGATCCTCCTGCCTCAGCCTCCCGAGTAGCTGGGACTACAGGCATGCGCCACCATGCCCAGCTAATTTTTCTATATTTAGTAGAGATGGGGTCTCGCTCTTTCACTCTGGTCTTGAACTCCTGACCTCAAGGTATCCTCCTGCCTCAGCCTCCCAGAGTGCTAGGATTACAGGTGTGAGCCACCGCGCCCGGCTATTTTTTTTTAAATTGTGGTAAAACATACATAACATAAACTTTACCATTTTAACCACTTTTAAGTATACAATTCAGTGGCATTAAGTACATTTGCAATGGTGTGCAATCATACCACTATCCATTCCCAGAAGTTTCCATCATCCCAAATGGAAACTCTGCACCCATTAAACAGTAACTCCCTGTTCCCTTCTTCCAGCCCCTGGTAACCTCCATTCTACTTTCTGTCTCTATGAATTTGCCTATTCTAGATACCTCATATAAGTGCAATCAAACAATATTGTCCTGTTGTGTCTGCCACCTTTCATTAGCATAATATTTTTAAGGTTTATTCATGTTATAGTATGTGTCAGAATTTCATGCCTTTTCGAAATATTATGGCCGAATAACAGTCCATTATGTATATATATACACACACACAAGTATATATACACAGCACATTTTGTTTATCCATTCATCTGCCGATGGACACTTGGCTCGTTTCTGCCTTTTGGCTATTGTGAATATGCTGTTATGAACATGGGAACACAAATATCTGTTTGAGTTCCTCCTTTCAATTCTTTTGGGTACACACCTAGAAATGGAATCGCTGGGTCACATGGTAACTCTGCATTTAACTTTTTGAGGAATTGCCGAACTGTTATGTACAACGCTGCGTCATTTTACATTCCCAACAGCAATGCACAAGGGTTCCAGTTCCTCCACATCCTTGCCAACACTTGTTATTATTTTTATTATTTTTTTAATAATAAAAATAGCTACTCTAATGGGTGTCAGGGTACCATTAGGTACATTAATAAAATACATAGGTTGACAAAACAAATTACACTGAAATGTAGTTCAAAATATTAGCTATATCTGGGATATACTAGTCTATGTGCTTCTTTATTAACACATTAAATAACAGGAGCCGGTGCAGCTGCGTGTGAAGAGCTCCCCACCCCATTCGTCTCCCAGTCCATGCCTCCCACTCCTCAGCCCCCTGCAGTTTGGCTTTGACCACCCACACCATCCTTGCCAAGGTCACCGTGACCTTGAGGTGGCTAGATCTGTTGCCCTTTCCTGGTTTTAATCATCGTGACCCCTTAGGGGTTACTGCCTCCCACAGTCCCTTCCCTCGGTTTCCCGGCATTGCAGGCTCACCCTCTTCTTCCTTAACCTCTGGCTTCCCTCCTCATGCTCCTCAGCCATCCTTTCCCCCTACCTGGTCCATAAACCTGGGCATACTGTCGTGGCTCAGGCTGGGTCCTGGGTCCTCCAGTCTCGTCGCTGTGCTCTCTGGGTGACCTTGCTCCCATGGCCTTAACACCATGTGAACCTCCAGCCACATCTCGCTCCTGGGCTCCAGACAGGCCTAGGAGGTCTTCACTCACTAATAGCAATAGCCGCATGTATGGCGATGCCGACGTGTGCTGAGCAGGGCTGAGCACTTCTCATGCATTATTTATGAAATCCTCACAGTAACATGGCGAGTAGTAAAGGCATGAGCCCACCGGTTCAGAGCAGGTGAGCGGCAGAGCCAGAGTGCAGGCTCAGTCCTGGCAGAGTCCAGCGTTCCTGCCCACTCTGCTCTCCCGGACCCCTTATCAGCACGAAGCTCCGCAGATCTACGCCGAGCCCCTCCTCCTGCAACCCGTTTCCTGCCCACTGTCCGCCACTTCAGCTGTCACCATTCTCCACCCACCAGCTGCTTTCTTCTCTCTCCTTCCTCTTGGCCAAACTTCTATGCCCATCGCCACCCCTGATGTCCGAGTCCGCATCTCCACTCCTCAACCCATGGCGGAGGGGTCCGAAAGAAAGCAGCTAGTCCAGCCCCCCAGGCTCCGGGTCCTCCTTGACACCCCTCCCCACCGATCTAGCCCGTCACAGAGCAGAGCTGCCCCGCCCTCCAGAACACTCCCGGAATGCGCACTTCTCCCCCTCCCACTGCACGCCTCTGGTTTCCCGGCCACTGTCAGCTCTCAGGTGACACTAAAACAGTCCCCACTGGTCTCCTGGACTCTGATCTTGTTTCCTGACAACCGTTCTCCACCCAAAGCCAGAGCGATGCCCCAAATGCCACCTCCTCCCTTTGAGGGCTCACGTGTGCGTGTGTGTGCGCATGTGTGTGTGTGTGCGAGAGAGAGAGAGAGAGAGAGAGAGAGAGAGAGAGAGAGAGAGAGAGAGAGAGAGAGAGAGAGAGAGAGAGAGAGAAAGAGAGAGAGAGAGAGGAGACATGTGCACATCCTCAACGTGGCTTTTAAGGACCGTCACAGTCTGGCCTCCGCCTCCTGGCTCCCATCTCACTTCTCACCCCTCCCAGGCACACGGAACTTCCTCCAGTTCCTGGAAAGGGCCATGCACTTCCTCCAAACTTGGGGTCTTCCCCTCATCCCCACCTCCCTGACCATCATCCCCCAGCCCAACTCCTTCCCCTATCCCTCTCGAGCTGACTCCCACCAATTCCCCACAGGCTGCCCGTCATATGGGGGAGCTTTTAAGAATCCCAATGGCCAGAAAAAAACCCCAGAATCTCTGGGGGGCGGGACCCAGGCATCAGGGTCTGAAATCAATTGACTTGAGAAAAAGCCGGGCTGAGAACCTGGCTTAAGTCCGACAACTCTTGCTTTATATAGGCAGGCCCTGCTCCCCACCTGCTCTTCCAAACTTCCTCCGGCTGCCTTGCCCATCTTACTGCACTGGGTCGAATCTAGTCCTCTCTGCTGGGCCGTAAGCCCAGAAAGGCAGACCCTTCAAGTCCCGATCCAAAGGAGGTACTCAGTCACGATTTGTCTCACGTTTGTGAAAGTCAGTTCAAGGGTGACAGGAGCCTTCCACCCTGTGAACCCGCTTCCCCAAACAAAATCAACTGATGCTCCTTCAAAATACAAACAAATTAGATTAACCCCCCCCCATTTCATTTACTCAAGAGCAGCCTGTAATTCCATTAATAAGATTCATTCCTTTGAATTAAAACTCCTTGTCTCATTAAAATGCAAATTCAGCCTGAAAATATACCACCTTAACAGAATTAGTCATTTACTTTCCCTTGACTGATTTTATCAGCTCTTAATAGAGGGAGAGGAGAAGAATGACCATTTATTGAGTGCATCCTATGCGCCAGGCTTTTGACATACAGTGGCTCATTGAATCGGGTTAAAGGCGCTAGCTCTGGAGACAGCTCAAGCTCAGAGAGGTTAAGGCAACAGATCTGGTAAATTGGTAAGTCTGGATTTTAACTGACATCTCCGCCTCTGCTCTCTCAACTCCAGCCTGCGTTTGGAGGGGAGAAAAGACTCAAGAAGGAAAGGGCAGGCCTGGGCTTCGGGAGACCGACTCCTCCTCCCCCTCCATGTGGCCGGGATGATGCTGGACAGGGAGACCTGCCCCGGGGCAGGTGCGTTCTTGGCAATGGCATCCTCTGACACGGACCTAACAGGTTGTTTTAAAACTTCTTATACCTTTCTCAAAGTCCCTCTCCTCCCTCCCTGGGAGATTCTCCCATCAGATTGCTGGGTCCCACCCCAGACCCAGTGAATCAGACCCCCTGGGCTACGGCTGGGAACCCGCATTCTAAACAAGCATTCCCCAAGTCTTTAGGCTGGCGGCTGAAGACTGGCTACAGTCTCGCTGCTCACAGTGTGGTCCTTGGACCAGCAGCAGCAGCATCACCTGGGAGCTCGTGAGAAAGCAGAGTCTCAGCTCTCACCCCAGCCCTTGTCAACAAGATGCCCCGGTGACCCCACTTTGGACTGTAGCACTTGAGAGGATTGAGTTTCAGAGCCCTCCAGCCCTCTCTCCAGCCTCCTAAAGCATCTGAAAGCCTTTTAGCCCAGCAACAAGCCTTTCAGTTCACAAGAGACAGGCTCAAGATGCCGAAGTCTGCCTGATTGAAACGTCAGGGAGGAGAACGTTTCCATGCGTGGATCAAAGCAAACCTCTCATCAGTAGATGCTGATTGGCAGCAGCAGGGACTAAGAGGGCAGAGCAGGACTGGGCAGCCAATGAGGGGGACGAGATTGATCTTTAGGGAGAACCAGGAGGGAAGAGGAGCCTGGGGACGGAAGCAGGGACAGCCCTGCCACATCCCTGGGGGATTCCATGCTGAGGGGCTCAGCTTCCCGGGGATAGACAGTTTGGGGAGGTTGTGCTTTTTAATCTGGCGGACTTATCGAGGGACTTAACGTCAGTGTCGGGGGAATCTGGAACTTGTTAACCTTGGGCAAAGTTAGAGACGTTGTTGTTCACGGTTAAAATAGCCCTACAAGGAACTAAATCATTCTTATTTATATATATTTTTATATATCTTATTTATATATATATTTCTAAAACAGCATCCCCAATAGTGTAAAAGAACAACACCAAAAAAGCTAAATAGAAACTTACTCAAACAGATAAAGAACACACAGCAAAAATCTCATCTTTTAGTAAAAAAAAAGATTTAACAACAAATACGGGCAACTATTTCCTATGTACCCTTAGCAGACAGAGAGCCACTCAGTACAGGAGAGCAAGATCAGAGCACGGCATCGGCTTCAGGGAAGCACATGGAGATGCTTTTGATGTTCGCATGAATGTTATTTATGGACACTGAGTCCTAGTTTACACATGCCAGGAAAACTGATGTTTAACGAGGAATTTGATGTAAAGTGAACACCCCTTTTATGAAATGAATATCAACTCCCCCATTCTTCCTGCAGTTTCTCTTCTTCGGCAGCCTACGTATTTATATACTGCACTTGCGTGTTGCTTTTTCGGGGCTGGTCTAGAAGAGCCACTCGATTGTGGGTTCTTCGCCTCCATGCTGATCACCTGTCCCTCCTCCCTCTCCTAAAGCCTGCAGAAGTTGATCTTAGTCAAGCAGGCCAGTGGCAACCCTGTCACCACCCACAGTAGCCTTGACCCAGTCACAGGGGGATTCAGAGCATCCCTCCCCAGCCTGAAAGAGGAACCCAGGGGAGGGTTGGCCATCTGGGAGCGGGCGATCTCCTCTGCGTGTTCGAGTTACCTGCCAGATACTCGATGACTGCCGCCATGTAGACGGGGGCGCCCACGCTGATCCGGTACTTGAACGTCCCTTTCTTCAGGTAACGCATCAGTCTCCCCACCGGGAAGATGACACCGGCCCTGGCTGAACGGGACAGCTTGGACATTTTCTTCTTCCCGCTCCGGCCCGACATCTTGCCTCAGTTTCCCTTTCAGCTTGCTGACACAGTGGCCTCCCGGCACTAACACAATGCTGGAAAGGAAAGAAGACAGAGTTAAGGAGGGTGGGTGGCAAACATGGTAGACACAGTGGCGTGGCCCCTGGGCACCGCTGTGACACGCTTGACTGCGCCGCGGAGGCAGCTGAGACCTGGCTGCTGTCCCAGGTGCAGCAGGCAGGGAGTCAGGTGTGGGGTCTTCGAAGGGCATCGGCAAGGCCACCACAAACGTCTCTCTCCCACCAAGCCTGTCCAACAGGAAAGGCCGTAGAAAACTGTCACTGGAATGTCACCCTAAATGACAAAGGGACTTGGCAGATGGGATTATATTAAGCATCTTGAAACGGGGGAAATTACCCGGGATTATCTGGGTGGGCCCAAGGTAACTGCCAGGGTCCTTAAAAGAGGGAGGCAGGAGATCAGAGTAAGAGACCGAGGTCAGAAGGAAACAGGTTCTTCCCGCAGAAGAAGAACGAATCAGCTGCAAGGGACCAGCCTCACTTTGGCCCAGTGAGACGGATTTCAGACTTCTAACCCCGGAACTGTAAAAGAATACATCTGATTGTTTTTAAGCCGCTAACTTTGGGGTAATTTGTTACAGCAACAACTAGAAAACTAGCACAGGTCCTCTTTGCCCATATGACTATGTCCATTATAATGGTCAGATTTGACCTACGTAATTCAGGGCAGAGGTGTATTTCCCAGATGGAAACACTTCTCTAAATTCTCTAGTAACGTAGCAGCCTTTACAGAAACAGGCCAGAAAAGGCAGTTTTATTGAATATGCTCATGCAGTCACCATACATAGCAAATGAAAGGCCAGGATGCAGCTCGATCTTCTGCTCCCTGGCATGGGGAATCCAGGTTGATTTGGGGGAGAAACTTCAGAGTCAGCACAAAGAGGGGACTTCAGAACAATGCTCCGAGAGACACGCGTATAATTCACTGTTCCTTAAGGAGGCTATCTTCTGTGTGAAGATGAAATAATGGCCTATACCTGGACAAAGCCTTTGCAAGCCTCACCGCAATGCAGAGAGCTGTCATAGAGCTTAGGCGGGCTGGATCTACTGGTGGAGGGAGCGCTGTGATCAATGAATGGAATATAATCCGGGATAAATAAAAGCAAATTACAAAGGACAAACAAGCGGGACCAAAGAAGAGGAAATCGACATTTTCTAGGAAATGTGTTAATAAATCAAAGCTCTCTTCCCCAAGGGCAACAGCCTTCCCAGGGGCCATTTCCTCTGGATATGGAAAATGAGAAAGTCAGAAATAAATTGAAATTGGTTCTATCCATTGAGGCAGCCGCCTCAAGTTTTGTTTAGGTCATCAGCCACCACGATGGCAGAGAAAAGGCTCAAGAAAGTGGCTAAAAATATGATGGAAGAAAGTGCTCCATGAATATACGGCCAATATGAAATAGACACAAAACTGGGATTTATTTAATCTGGATGAAAGAGGGAACGTAGAGTTCAATTTTCTAAAGTGTCTGATGATTCCATTATTTCCAAGGAGTTTTATATAAAAACTCTGGAATTAGCAACAAAGTCCATTCTCAACACCCACCTATCCCCAAGGTAAGTGATTCACGAATGAGTTTGGGATGTTTTGGTATATGCTTCACATTAGTTATTTTAAAATGCTCATATGAACTTTCTACTGTCCTATTTTATATGTCGTTTTGCTACCAAAGGATGTGGGTATTCATCAGTTAAGTACAAGCAAAGATGAGAAAATAGCCTCTTAAGATATTATCCCTTTAACAGCAAGGCACAGGGATAAACGGTATCGCCGTGTTGTTTTATCACGTTGTTCTTTCTTCATGTGGAAGAAACAAGATTCTCCACATTTTTTTCAAGACACAGTCTCACTCTGTTGCCCCGGCTAGAGTGCTGTGGTGTCAGCCTCACTCACAGCAACCTCAAACTCCTGGGCTCAAGCAATCCTCCTGCCTCAGCCTCCCCAGTAGCTGGGATTACAGGTGCGTGCCACCAGGCCTGGCTAATTTTTTTTCTATTTTTAGTTGCCAGACTAATTTCTTTCTATTTTTTCAGTAGAGATGGAATGGGGTCTCACTCTTGCTCAGGCTGGTCTCGAACTCCTGAGCTCAAGCCATCCTCCCAGAGTGCTAGGATTACAGGCGTGAGCCACCGCGCCTGGCCAGATTCTCCACATTTTCTGTGCTTCCACTGTCTGAGGCTGCTCACTGTCCTAAATTCACCTATAGATGTCCTCTTCTTGAGGAAGCAAGTACATATTGGAGGCATAACCATCAATGTATGTCGAGGGAACTTAGGTCAGGCGTCGGTACCTGCTGTTAGCACCATTTCAGGTCACAGGGGACACAGCGATGTTACCTGGCCCTTGTCCTCATGCAGTATGTGTTTGCTAGCCGGGTGGTGGTGCTCAAAATGGAGGTAGCTCTTGGTACAGAGGAAAGGACTGAGCAGGAAGCCCTGGGCATGCCCCACGTTACATAAGTACCATCACGTGCCCCATAACGACTGCACATACAACGGTGGTCCCATAAGATTATAATGGAGCTGAAAAATTCCCACCACCTAGCGGCGTCTTAATGGTGTAACCAACGCATCTACAAGCTCACGTCTGTGGTGATGCTGGTGTAAACAAACCTACCCTGCTGCCAGTCGCATAAATGCCCAGCACATACAATTATGTGCATTACATAACACTTGATAATAAATGACTATGCTACTGGTTTATGTATTTATTGTACTTTTTATCTTTATGTTAGCACGTACTTCTCCTACTTATTTCAAAAAAGCTAACTGTAAAACAGCCTCAGGCAGGTCCTTCAAGAGGTCTCCAGAAGAAGGCACTGTCATCACGGGAGATGACAGCTCCATGCGTGTTACTGCCCTGAAGACCTTCCAGTGGGACAAGGTGTGGAGGTGGAAGACGGTGGCATCGATGATCCTGACTGTGCAGGCCTAGGCTAATGTGTGTGTTTGTGTCTTAGTTTTTAACAAAAAAGTTTAAAAAGTAAAAAAAAAAAAAAAGAAAAATTTAAGAATAGGAAAAAGCTTATAAAGATATAAAGAATTTTTGTACAGCTGTACAATATGTTTGTTTTAAGCTAAGTGTTGTTACAAAAGAGTCAAAAGTTTAAAAAAGTTTATAAAGTAAAAAATTTACAGTAAGCTAAGGTTGATTTATTAATCGAGAAAAATGTTTTAAAGTAAATTTAGTGTAGCCCGAGTGTGCGGTGTTTATGAAGTCTACAGTCGGGTACAGTAACGTCCTAGACCTTCACGTTCACTCACCACTCACTCACTGACTCACCCGGGGCAGCTTCTGGTCCCGCAAGCTCCATTCATGGTAAGTGTCCTACACGGGCGTACCAGTTTTATCTTTTATGCCATATTTTTAATGTGCCTTTTCCATGTTTACATGTTTAGATACACAAATACTTACCGTTGTGTTACAGTTGCCTACAGCTGAGGTCCCCACCCTGGGGCCATGAACCAGTACCAGTCTGTGGCCTGTTAGGGACTGGCCACAGAGCTCCCATCCCCCTGTCCATGGAAAAATTGTCTTCCATAAAACTTAAGAATGGGGGTGCGCATAGCAGGAGGTGAGCCGTGGGCGCACGAAGCTTCATCTGTATTTATAGCCGTTCCCCATCACTTGAATCACCAAATGACCTCTGCCTCCTGTCAGATCAGCAGTGGCATTAGGGCATTCGGGCATGCTCACAGGGGCATGAACCCTAATGTAAACTGTGCCTTCAGGGGATCTAGATTTCATGCTCCTTATGAGAATCTAATGCCTGGTGATCCGAGGCAGAGCTGAGGTGGTGATGCCAGCGCTGAGGAACAGCTGCAGAATCATCCCCAAACCATCTCCAAACCCCATCCATGGAAAAATTGTCTCCCATGAAACCAGTCCCTGGTGACAAAAAGGTTGGGGACCTCTGGAGGAATAGGCTATACCACAGAGCCTATGTATGTAGGAGGCTGTACTGTCTAGGTGTGTGTAAGTACAGTCTATGATGTTCAGAGGACAATGAAATTGCCTAACGATGCATTTCTCAAATATATCCCCATCGTTAAGCAATGCATGACTATAGTTATGTGAGCTTCATATGTCATTCCTTTGGGCATCAGTGCCCTCATCTGTACAGCAGGGGAAGTGGCTAATTGATCCTTAAAGTTGTTCTGGTCTTAAACATTCTGATTTTTCTGAAATGCACTTTAAAATTATTTTGAAAAAGGTTAGTCTCTTTTAAGAAGTTGACTCTAAAGAGTTAAGAGCCTATGCAGGCTCATAAAGATGTATTAGTGACTCCACTAAGCCAATTATATGCTTTTTTTCAGTTACTGGTAAGTGGGGTCGAGTGAAAATTAGTAAGTCTGGTGGCCATGAAAACCCCTAAAAAGCCCATGACAGGGTGGACATGCCTTGTGGATATGGTGTGTGCTGGCTGGTCATCATCTCTCCCTACCATTCTCCCACCAGAGGATGATGCACAGAGTACAAATGCCACAAGGGCAGGAACATCCCCCTACACACACGCACACACAAATACACACAAACACACATTCTTTTTTTTTTTTTCCAAACAAAAGAGCTAGAGAATGACTACAAGTCAAGGATAAAGCCACCTAGAAGCTTTGCTGGTGTGTGTGCTGGGAAGGGGGCTATTCACACTCTGTTGTTTTAGGATTTATTTCTAGGATCAGGTTTTAAGCCTGTAAATGACACCGACGAGTTAGATTTTATAGATAACACTGGGTAAATATTAAATTGTAGCACTGACTCAGACACGGGCAATAAACTCACACCAGACTATTCAAATAACTACTGTATTTCACTGATTTTATGATGCACTTTTAAAAAAACATTTTACTATGTCTAGAAATCGGTATGCATCTTGGCAATCGATGCCATCATAGATTCAACGAAAGAGAGTATTTATGGAGCATTTACTATTGAACAAGAAACTACATCAGATGTTGTGGAATATATATGACCCATGTCTTCAAATATTTTCCAGTGATGTTGCATGACAGACCATAACAAACCTTCAAATAGATGCTGGAGCCATGGTTCCCAAACTGTGCACCAAGGTACCCTGAGTGATCAGCAAACCCAAAGGAGCACTGCAGGAAGGTTTAAGTCTTCACAGTAAATGCAGTGATATTTGACCTCTGTTGGACCCCACCGCTACCAGCTCACAATGCTTCACGGTTTCAGCAGTACACTGCACTGTTCCTATTGATGCTGCCATTTTTTTTTTTTTTTGAAAAAACTGAGTTTTTGGCTGGTGCTGTGATTAAAAGTGCTGGGTGAAAATCAATATGGAACAGAGAATGATGGTGGCCGTGTTCAGTCTGATTCCAGAGTTTGAGAACCCACAGGTGCACACATCCTATTTGTTTTTTGTTTTTTGGTTTTTTTTTGAGATGGGGTCTCACTCTGTTGCCCAGGCTAGAATGCAGCGGTGAGATCATAGCTCACTATAACCTCCCACTTCCAGGCTCAAGTGATTTTCCTGGCTCAGCCTCCCTCCCAAGTAGCTAGGACTACAGGTGCATGCCACCACGCTTGGCTGATTTTTTGTAGAGATGGGATCCTGCTATGTTGCCCAGGCTGGTCTCAAACTCCTAGCCTCAAGTGAGCTTCCCAACACCTGGGATTACAGGCATGAGCCACTGTGCCCAGCCCACATATCCTATTTGTACTATATTGCAGTTATTTAAGAATAGAATAAACATTTTTTCCTTTTAATTCATGCATATTATTTTTTCAGACAGCTAGCACCATGTTAGGACATAAATACTTATTAAGTTATTGGGACCTAACCACTTAATACACGGAACTGACAGGCATTTCTTCTGGCCTAGTGGTTTGGAGAACACATGATTCAGACACTAAGGACTCAGTGAATTGAGAAAATTTGGAAATTTCTGTGTTAGGGCCCACCCCCAACAAGCTTAAACCTATACTTATATCTTGCTCAAGGTCACCATGAAGCAAGGAAAATATGAAAGTTAAAGAAGTTATTTAAAAATTTTGAGTTGATCTTTAAACATAAGCAATACTTGCATATAGTAAAAGAAAGCAGAAAGTACAGAAATGCATAAAATGAAAAGTAACAGTCCGTCAGTCTGTCACTCCACCCTTACTACCCCCAATCTCACTTCCAGAGACAACTACATGCAACAAGTTTTAAAAATATTTCCTGGTGGCTACGTCCAACACTCAAGTGTTTATGCCTCTACTTCTCAATTTGTTTTCACTGTTAGAAAGTCTCTATTTACGATAAAGAAGAATGAGACCTTAAGAAACTTTCTCCTCCCTTTTTCAATTGCTGACAGTTATAGTTTCATTCCCTCCACTGATTGCCTTGGAAACTTTAAATAACGCCGTACGCTTCAGTCTCCATTCCCGACTCCATTCCACTCCGGGCATTGTCGCTCATGTCATCATCACACGAGATGAAGACGTAAGCGCCCTAATCTTCCCCTCGTCCTCTCCTCTGCACCTCACCTCCCTAGTTCTGCCTCCGTCTTCTACACTCTCCATCGTCCTGGTTCATAACAGATATATTTTGTTTTATAATTACAACGAAATTGTCCACATTTTGTCTCTAGATTTATTTTGAAAGTTCAATGCCAACAGGCAGCGTTTAAGTGATGAAGACTTTGTAAATGCTGCTCCCTGAAGAATCGAGTGTGGTGTCAGCATCTCTTTTCCTTCTCTGTGGCCCAGCATTACAACCTTGTGTCCTCGCATCAAGAATGAATTTTCTTTGTTCTGAAAACCTGTTGTTCAAAACCATTCCACATTTTACTTGGCTTCGCATTTGGACCGTGTCTTTGTTGTATAGCTTCCCCTCCAAACCCTGAAGTTACTAACTACAGTTGATTCTTATTATGTGGGTAGTTATGTTCTACAAAGTAGCTGGAAACTCAGAAT
>RJWJ010038499.1:0-14945 GCA_004363605.1 Indri indri
ATAAATAATAGGACTATAGAACTGTGTTAAAAGATTTGCCCCAGGAAAGAACCGTCTGATATTTGGGTTTAACAGTGGAAATAGCTATGTTTAATCCAAAGTCCTGGAAATTGAGAAGTGAGTTCCTTGACCGAGTTAGATGCTTTGGACAGGGAAGCTGAGGCTAAGGTTTCCCTGAGGTGGTCCTGCTGCCATCAAGCGGTGAGGGAGCTGGGAAAATCTCTTGGGCCTCAGTTTCTTCATCAGGAAGATCAGGTTATTGTTCTAGTTCTCTGAACGTCACTTTCTGCTCAGTTTTCTGAGTCCACAAGGGACTAAGATGTATATTAAACGTGCCCTGGAAACTGCAGCCGAGACCTGACCTTGGTCCCTACTGCATGTTTTTCCTCTAGGACTCAGCTCTACCTGAGCAATGCCCTCAGAGTGCAGAGCTCAGAGACCAAATGCAAGAAAGTCAGCAAGTTTGGAGAATGAAAATGATTCAAAGAAAGCCAAGGTAATAATGGTGGAGCATGTAGTAGCCAATGGTGTGGAGAATAAGGACAAATTTCAGGCTGGGTTCAGATAAATCAGGGGAAACTGAGGAATGCCTACATCATCAAATTCCTCAAGGAGCATCTTGAGCTGAGCAGTGAGGACTGGAAGAATAACTTACTCTGCAGTGAATTTGTGCACTTGGTCAAGGAGAGCCACAAGATGGACTTGGGAATGGTTTATGCTGAGGGGAAGCACCAACTCCAAGAAGGGGAGGATGTGACCATGAGACCCTGCCCAGGCCCTCAAGCCTCCACCTTGAGATTGCCCTAGCAATGGATGCCCTCCAAGTAAGCGTGGGCTTAGTGAGAATATGCGATGCTTGGAAAACTGTTGGAGATGTCCATTCTTGCCTTAAACACTTCTGCCCTAGGTCAAAGGGGCCAAGGTAAAAGGATTCTCATACCTGAAGCAGTGATGATAATAATAATATTCTTCTGTGTTTACAGTTGAGAAAGGTTTTACACTCAATATCTTGTATGTATTTGTTGAGTGTTTAATTTCCCTGTGTTAAGCACTTGGAATTCAGATATCAGCATCTCCCTGAAGAGACACAGTGCGTGAGAAGAAGAACACAAACAGATAATTTCAGCAAAATATGGTAGCTCTCCTAAACTGGGGTGTTATGACAGCCCAGAGTATAGGCAGGTAGGAGGCCAAGGACATCTCTTCCTAATGCGAGGGTGAACCTTTGAGAGGAATCCCTGAGGACAGTTTTCATTAAAGGTCCCCACAGATAACGGATCCCAGGGCATGGACCAAATAGTGAAGGGCAGGGTCCTTTCTAGGGAAGAGAATTTATTGTCTCCTTGGAGGATGTAGAGCATTCTTGAGAGGACTCTAGGGACAGGAATGTAGTTGAGATGATTGGAGGTTTGCAATCACTTCTCTTTTTAGCTGTTGGATAAATATTACCAAGAACCTCCTTAATGCCTGGCCCTGCGCTAGGAGCCATGAATTCAGAGATCAGTAAAACATTATCTAGACTTTCAAGGAGATCTCATGTGAGTAGCCAGTAATACAATAATAATTTTTACCTGTGTAATGGGATCTTTCCTTGAGAGGATCTATCTCGCCTTCGTTCAAAGGGCTCTATAATTGTGAATTTGTTGAGAGTCTGTGAATTTTTTGAGGGTCTGTCATAATTAAATCAGACTTACGTTCACCAAACCTAGAGTGTGTTTTTCTTTATACAAATCAATTAAGATTATAAGAGGCTGCCCATTTATCTCAGTTCTAGAGACACTAATCAATGAGCTAATGTTAAAGAGCTCTGAGGGTTTGGACATTCTAATGATTGCTTCAGGTCTGCTACCCATTGTAGTAACTGTGGTCACCTGGTCTTTAGCAATTAATTGTTATCACATGACCCTTCCAACTCTATCTTCCCATCATCCCCCATTAATTTCAGGGATCACAGTTCAATGACAGCAGTTCCCACTGTCCTTCGTAAAATTTCCACCACAGAATTCTTGGAGGATGAAGGGACAGATCCCTTAAATATATTTCTCATAGCTTTGTTGAAAGTAGTGTCTTTTTGACCATTCCATAGGATATAGATGGGGTGAATGAGCATGTCTTAATTAATCCACTCCTGATCTCCCTAAGCCTTTGGATACTTTCCTCCATAATATACCAAAAAAGTTCTAGTATTTCAACTTGCCACTTTTGGGGCAAGCTTCAGACAACCAAGCAAGTAAACAGTGAGATCCTCTCCCAGTTGCTCAGATTAACACAATGGATAAAAATACGAACTATAATGGATTGGCTATGTGTCCGTGCACTGGAGGAATTGGGGAAGCAAAATGATTTGCACAAGGCTCTAAATTCCTAGCTCAAGATTTAGATTGTGGACCTGAAAGCACTCTACTTAGTGCCTCTAAATCCATAAATAAATTTCATCTGATTCAACATTATATTTCTTCCTCCCTGCTTCTTCACCCTTAGTGTTCATTCCCATAGAAGTACCTCCAGGATTTCTGTTCAGATGAATTGACAAAATCTTGCAGTACTTCTGGTTGGATTTCACCTTCTCACAGGTCGCCACGCTTTGTATGTTTCCCTCTGAAACTTGCTGGGACTTGAGTCTGATTCTAGGTTTGTAAAGCAATGACACCTGGTGGCGGGAGGCCCTGAGGAGGCAACCACTCAGGGGAGGCTGTTAGAGATTCTTCAGGCAAGTGGAAATGAACCTCCTCAAACAAGGAAGGAAGGGCTGCATCTCATGCAACAGGAAGCTCAGTGGTGTTTAGGATTTCAACCAGCTTCATCAGGATCTGTTCATATGACCCCTCCCAGTGATACCTTTGCAATCAATGCCCTGACTTTAACATAAAGCACTCCTATGATGGTGGGAATTCAATTTAGGTTTAGTTTGCAGAATTCAGGCCTACGGCCTCATTAGATAAGGTTCTTTTCTTTTTTAAGAGAGTCATAGAAGCTTTCAGGTCCCTTAACTAAATCTTGAGCTAGGAATTTAGAGCCTTCCCCAGTTTCTCCAGTGCACTGACAAATAACCAACCACTATACTCCTTATTTTTATTGAAATGTCCTATGGCAGCAACTATTATACATAAACATAGCTATACACAGATGTACATAAATTATTTCAATGACTTTGACAAATTAAAAAGAGATTCTGTAGAGCTAGAATGAAATTCATAAGTGACAAGCATGAAATATGTATATAGCAATTAAAACACAAAGCAACCCATACATAGAAGAGGAGGGTGGGGTTAGGAAGCATGTATGTCAAACTTTTTATTATCTTCAAGTTCAATGAAAAGCCAATATGCTTCCCCAGTTGGGGGTGCAGGGTGGGTAAAAATTCCAATGTAACATTGGGCTGCAGGAAGAAGAATGTTAAGACACAGGACCAAAATCCTTATAAATTAATTATTCACAAACTAAGCAGAATATTATACTCAGAATTTTTTTCTTTTTCTTTTCCTTTTTTTTTCCTTTCTTTCTTTTTTTTTTTTTTTTTTTTTTGAGGCAGGGTTCCACTTTCTCGCCCTAGGCTGGAGTGCAGTGGAGCAATCATAGCTCACTGCAGGCTTAAACTCCCGGGCTCAAGTGATCCTCCCACCTCAGCTTCCTGAACAGCTAGGACTACAGATGTGCACCACCACACCAGGCTAATTTTTTTTCATTTTTTATAGAGACAGGCCTCAATATGTTGCCTAGGCTGATCTCGAACTCTTGGCCTCAAGAGATCCTCCTGCTTTGGCCTCCCGAAGTGTTGGGATTATAGGCATGGGCCACCACACTTACAGTATTTTCTTATAATATTAAAATGGTGTGGAAAAACTGAAGAACCAAAGAACAACAAGACTACCTATAAGTTTTACATTTTTAATGGGGAACAAATGACTTCATGATAGTCCTTAAGACAATGAAAGAATTTGGGAAAATATTAATTCCCTGATGTTTTCTAAGCATTTACAATAATAATGAAAATGTTCTTAAATTTTAGAAAGAGATAGGTCTGTGTTACTGTCACAAGTGTACACAAATACTGAGAATGACTGCTGAGGGAGTGGTCCCCATCGGTGGTGACCTACGGAAGAGACCAGGTGGTCATGTGTTTCCTCATGGCCTAGGCAACTAGAAGGCAGGAGCTCCTAAGATTCCATGGCACCCCCACCTTCTAATTTTGTTATTGTGACTCTAGACCATTACTTGGCACCCTGGCTCCTACCTCTGGCATTCCTATCAGAGCCTAAACTACAGGCAGTACCTTAGACTCTGAGCTTAGGCATCTTGTACCTTATTTTGTGGTTAAGGATTCTCAGAGTTATGGAATGCTGACAAGGTTTATCCCAAAAGTAAGTTATGAATCAAATCTGCATTCTTGAGACCTGTTTAAATTCTTTTTTTTTTTTAACATAAAGAAGTGAGGTATGATTAACAAACTACAAAATTCACCCATTACAATCCTACAGTTCAATGATTTTTAGTAATCTACCCAGGCAGTACAACGATCACCATAATCCATTCACTTGTTTTTAATTTATCATTTGTTTGGGTTTCCTCTCCCCAGGCTCTGGCTCTACTTCTACCACAAGCTTCAGCATGGCGGTATCTCTCACCACTTTTTCTGGTCAGAGGGTGGAAATGAGCATCCTGGAAACCAATTGGTATTTGCGCTCCCAGCTGGAAGAAAGCAAACAGAAATTCCGAGATCTCACAGAGAAATACCTCACATCCACAGCTATGGCTTACTGCCTGGCCAACCACCTGCAGAAATACAGTAAGTCCTATAGGATCATGGTCACCAAAGTGATTAACAATCATCCATCCTTCCTCTGAGAAATGGAACACTCTCCGGACTTTAGTCTTCTCTCTTCTTCATCAAAATTAATTTTATCCTGATTATAATCCCCAAAAAGTAGAAGTGGGTATTTCACTCTTAATTTGCGGAGGATGAAAAACTGAGGCACAAAGGAGTAATATTTGCAGGGAGAGTGCAGAGAGGAATAGAGACTAGAATCTTGGTTCAGGCACCAAACTCTTTTCTTTCTCGGGAATGTGTGTCAGCTTCTATAAACATATAATATCACTGTTGGCTTAAATATCTCAGAATTCAACTCAGACTTTTACTCAGCACCCATTTGCAAAACAGTGTGCCAGTAGTACCAGGGGAGAAAGAAGTAACAGTACATCCTGTAACAGAGGGAATGACCTGGGGAAAAAAAATGGCAAAAAATGTTTTCTGTCTCTTTAAAACTTCCCCCACTCTTTTGGAGAACTGCAGCCTGCGTTCCTGCCTCAGGCAGATGGTCAGGAGGGGCTGGGGAATCATCCCGAGCCCTGGTGCCAGCCTCTTAGGTGGGCAGCTGGCAGAGGTCACAGGCTTTGTCTTTGGCAGAGATGGGACAATTAGAATAGTTAAGCACCATAACCTAGAACTTAGGGGCAGTGCTTTTAAAAGCTCTGTATTTCTGCTAATGTGTAGGAAATTTGGATTTTGAGATGAGAAGGTCTATCATTTTTTCCTCCTATGCGAGTGAAATAATAAACTTCTCTTTCCTTCTCCTCAAACCACTTGTTCTTGTTCTTCTGATATGGCCTCGAGGACAAGTGCCCAGCTTTCAGTAACAATTCTACTGTGAACTAAAATAAAATCTTAAGCTCCCCCCCAGCTGACTGAATGGATCCCCCTTGGCTAAGGGGGGTACCCTAAAACTGAGTTACTGGCCATGAGAAGGGAAGTCAGGCATGCCTCATCATACCTCCCTCCCTTCTTTTAGGTATCCTTTGTAACTCATTAACAAGCCTAAGGTTATGCAAAACAAACCTGCAGGTCCTCAATTACATAACAAATCACTTGAGTCTGGGTATTGGGCCAGCAGCTTTTATCTGATTAACATTTCTTTAACCAATTACAAATCAAAGAGTCTTTTTTTTTTTTTTTTTTTTAGACAGAGTCTCACTCCATTGCCCAGGCTAGAGTGCGGTGGCGTCAGCCTAGCTCACAGCAACCTCAAACTCCTGGGCTCAAGTGATCCTTCTGCCTTAGCCTCCCGAGTAGGTGGGACTACAGGCATGCACCGCCATGCCCAGCTAATTTCTTCTATAGATATATTTTTAGTTGGTCCAGCTAATTTCTTTCTATTTTTAGTAGAGATGGGGTCTTGCTCTTGCTCAGGCTGATCTCGAACTCCTGAGCTCAAGCAATCCACCTGCCTCGGCCTCCCAGAGTGCTAGGATTACAGGCATGAGCCACTGCGCCCGGTGGATCAAGGAGTCTTTAAACCCGCTTATAACCTGTAAGCCACTCCTGCCCTTGAGATGGGCCACCTTTTTGGGCCAAACCAACGTACACCTTCCATGTATTGATTTATGACTTTACGTGTAATCCCTGTCTCCCTGAAATGTATAAAACCAAACCGTAACACAACCACAGAGAGTCCACTTGCTCAAGGCTTCTTAGGCATGATTCTGGGCTATGGTCCTCAAATTTAGCTCAGAATAAACATATTTAAATTATTTTACAGAGTTTGGCTTCTTTCTGTTGACACTACCAGCCTTAAAGAGCTTAAATCTATCTGTTCCCAATGGAGTCACAGATGTCTGGAGACAGGAATTTCAATAGCAGACACAGAGGGAAGCCTTGATACCTGGAGCAAGATTGTTTTCCCACAGAAGTTCAAAGAAGCCATTCCTCACCCTTAGCTTGAGGGTGTTTCCAAGAAAATTGAAGACACTATAACACCCTTTCTGTCTCTCCCTGAATATAAACTTTGCAGATAGCAAGCAACTCCAGGCGGACCTCCAGGATCTGGGTTATGAGACATATGGCTAAAATGAGAACAAGGCCAAGTGGAGGATTCTTCTAGTCTCAGTAGCTGGCCAAGCCAGTGTGGGGGCTGGCCCTTTCCTCTCCACAGTCAGCTTCCACATTTGGAAATTCACTGGAAAATCCCAAATCTGTGAAAAATTGGTGGGGTGGGGGCGATGTAATGACTGAAGGAAACATGGGAATAAGGGCACAAGAACAGCAAAATTAGAGGAAGATTCTTGCTAACATTGAAGTTGAGTTTGCTTTCCAATGTCTGCAATTATTTTTCAGTAAATCAACGGGGAGGCACAATTTGCTATCCAACTTACTCTCATAGACAGAAAAGTAGAAATTAAAGCCTACCTGTTAAAGAAGGAAAAACAAGGGTGTGGAAAACTTAAGAGTTTTTAAACATTCATTATAATCATAATGTAATTGTAAGACAAAATTTTTTCAAGCTGGAGAAGAAGATATCACCCAAAACCTTAGTATAAAGGTAATATAGTGTAGTGATTAAAAAGCATGGACCATGGTGTGTGCCTGTAGTCCCAGCTACTTGGGAGACCAAGACAGGAAACAGGAGGATTGCTTGAGCCTGGGAGTTTGAGGTTGCAGTGAGCTATGATTGGGTTACTGAACTCTAGCCCTGGTGACAGAGTGAGACCCTGTCTCAAAAAAAAAAAAAAAAAAAAAAAAAAAGCATGTACCCTAGGGCCTAGGTTTATACTTCCTGGGTTCAAATCTAACTTTTTTATCATCTCTGTGCTGCAGTTGCCTCATCTGTAATGATGGTAATAGAGTACCTACTTCTTCACATGATGGTGATAATTCTTGAAAATCTACTAAAACAGTGCCATGGCAAACATGGTGCATTGGTTCATCCTCTAACCTAATGCAACATCTGTTAGTATTTGGGTATGCATCTTTTAGACCTTTTTCCCTCATATCCATTTCTCACACAGTTGTATCCAGGTCAATTTTTAAATCTTTGAAATATCTGGGGATCATTGAAACTCCCAACACAGGAGACCCATCAATCCTACGGTCCTTAGTGTCCACCCAAACACACAAGAAATCACTATTTCATGTTCCATGTTAATGTTAAGAGTCTGCAAGTCTGCAAGGGCTTAATAAAGTGGCCTGAGATTTGGAGTCAGACCTCAGGGGATGTGAATTCTGACTTTGCTTCATTCCAATTGAATCATCTTGTCAAGTTACTTTATCTGCCTATGAGCTTTTCTTCCCTTATCGATACAATAGAGAATAGTCAGGAGACTGGGGAATAAAGATGTGGAAATTCCAGTGTAGAGCATGGTACTGTAATTTCTTTGTCCCTGGGATGGACCCTGCTTCCTCCCCTGTGCAGTGAGCACAGCAGCAAGTCCAGCTTGCCACTTAGGCAGGTGTGTCTGTCTTTTCTCAGAGTGTGAAGAGTACAAAGACCTCATTGAATCCGTGCTGGAGGAGGAGCTGCAGTACGAGGGGAGGGAGCTGGTGGAGAAGAGACCAGCTGCAAGGCTCAGGTAAGGATGTGCCTGTGTAGGAAGTGTGCAAATTCTGTTTGAAATGTGACAGCCCAGGGCTGTCCAAAGTGCCCTTAATGATAAAAATATTTCTTCCCTCAACTTTTTTTTAAAGTATCATACTATATGGAGTATTAATTGGTAGGGCTATTAGGCAGATAGATGACTGAGCAGCTGTTGTCTGGAAAATGAATTATTAATTTACTCAGGACCAGCACTGCTCATCCTTAAAGGGTTTCAGACATGGGGTAGATTACGGCATTCAAAACATTTTTTAACCCTTCATTGACGTGAAATCTTAGAAGCTCAAATGTATAAAACTCATTAAAGCAGAGATACTGATTGACAGGAACATAGATCTGAAGTCCCTGTTTCTTCTCCCCAGTATCTGCCTTCACTTCCCATGACTCTGTCTAGGAACTCTAGGGATTAGAGTTTGAAAGACAATAACTACTTAGTAGGACAGTAGGGAGTCGATTCAAGCATCAGATCGTTATCAAAAGCTCAGCACTTGGCCTTGAGGCCACATCAGAAGAACAAGAACAAACGGTTTGAGGAGTAGGAAAGAGAAATTTATTACTTTGCTGGCAAAGGAGGAAAAATGATAGACCTTCTCATCTCAAAATCCAAATTTCCTACACATTAGCAGAAATACAGGGCTTTTAAAGGAAGTGCCCCTCAGTTCTATGCTATTGTGGTAACTATTCTAATTGTCCCATCTCTGCCAAAGACAAAGCTGTGACCTCTGCCAGCTGCCCACCTGGGAGGCTGGCGCCACAGCCTGGAATGGCTGATTCCCCAGGCCTCTCCTGGCCACCTGCCTGAGGCAAGAATGCAGGCTTCAGTTCTCAGAGAGAGTAGGGCATGTTTTAAAGAGACAGAAAATATTTTTATTATTCTTTCAGGCCATTCCTTCTATTATAAGATGGAGCAGATGACTGTAAATGTTTAGTCCAGCTTTGGGATTACATGGTTCTAAGCTTTACCTGAATGCCTACTTATATGTGTACACTCTCCTGGGTGCTGTAAGTTGGGTAATACTTATACTGTGGTTAGCCTCACCGAGCTCACATTCTATACTGGAACCCATGAGAAATATTTATAAAATAATTCAAAAACAATGAAATCCCAGGTAGGGTAATGCAATTGTTGCTCAGAACTTTATTTACTATAAATTTTCTCCTTACTGATTATGGCTTATCTTCATGTCATTCAAAAGAATGTTATCTTTCTTGACCCTTTCGCTGTTCTTTTTACCTTTCAGTCAACACAGATGCACCTGTCCCACACTTCTGTACCTGGCTTTTTTGGCCATTTTCTGCATAATACTTGATGTATATTATAAGGAAATGGATTTGGGCTAAAGTGAGGAACTGAAGGGGCATCCTTTCAAAGCAAAGTCAGTAAAAAAACAAACAAACTCAAGGCTATTTTCTCATTCCCTTTGCCACAGGCAAGTCACACAACTTGCACAAGAATTCAATTTGGGAAGTTCCTTAGGGGCGTTTTAGGAGATGTCTCTGCTGAAATTCCTATAAGCTGCCATTCACTGCATTCACTCTTACATTTTACTCTCATTTCCCACCTTAGGAAATATGATTCCCTAATTCATGCTCAAGCCCAAGAACTGACCAACTTACGGCAAAAGATGCAGGAAGGGAGAAGTTTCTGCTACCTTTTCACCCAGCATGTGAAGAACACAGTCAAGTCTTTTGAGAGCCTCCTCGGGAACACTGACATTGCCCACTACCAGGGACAGAGACTCTGTGAGCAACTGGCCCAAGGAAGCCAGCTGGCCGAGAGCCTTGCCAGCAAACTCACAATGAGTAAGTTGACTTCAGGTTCCGCCCAAGTCCCCCAAAGGAGGGAGAAAAAAATGTGAAGCTGTCCTTGTAGATTATTGTGTTAGTTTTGATTATGATCCTTAATCTGCATGCTATTTTCTTTTCAGAGCACTCAGGTAATTAGTCTTAACATTCTTTCTAGAGTACTTAGTTTTAATGAGCAAGAGAGAGTATAGTTGGCTTACTTCATCTTGATGAGCATAAAAAGAACTCACCTTCATTTCTGGAAGATATTTTCTTCAGATGAAGGATTCTAGGTTGACAGTTTTGTTTTTGTTTTTTAAAAATACTTTAAAGGTGCTAATCCACTGTCTTCTGCTTACATTGTTTTCAACGAGAAGTCTGTCATAATTCTTTTTTTTTTTTTTTTAGCTCCGTACATAATATGTCTTTTTTCTCTGGCTGCTTTAGAGATTTCCTATTCATCACTGGTTTTAAGCAATTTGATTTGATGAGACTTTGCATAGCTTTCCTATTTATTCTACATATTATTTTACTTGGTTGAATTTATTGCATCTGTAAGTTTATACTTCTCATCAGATTTGAAAAACTAATGGAACATATATATCTTTTTTCTGTTATTTCTCTCTCTCTTCTCCTTTAAAGACTCCAATTACATTTATATCAGGTCTTTGGAAATTTTCCCACAGCTGACTGATGCTCTGTTCATTTTCATTTATCCTTTTTTCTATGTTCCATTTCAAATAGTTTCTATTTCTATGTCTTCAAATTCATTAATTTTTCTTTGGCAGTATCTAATCTGCTGGTAATCCCATCCCATGTATTTTTCATCCCAGACATTTTTTCATCTATTTAAGTTTAATTTTGGTCTTTTTAAAGTCTTCCATGTATCTCCTTTTCATCTCATATTTTCCTCTACCTTCTTTAACACAAGGAATGTAGTTATAATAGTTGCTTCAATATCTTTGTCTACAAATTCTGTCATCTGTGTCTTTTCTAAGTCAGTTTAAATGGATTGATTTTTTCCCCTCCTCATCATGGATCATATTTTTCTGTTTCATCATAAGCCTAGCATTATTTGGTGCCAGACATCGTGAATTGTAACCTGTTGAGAGTTGGATTTTTTTGCATTTTGTATATTTTAAAATATTTCTAGCTTTGTTTTGGCATACAATGAAGTTACTTAAAAATAAATTGTTTCTCTTCAAGCTTGTTTTAAAAATTTTTTTTAAGCAGGACAAGAGCAGTTATTAGTCTATGGCTAATTTTTTCCCATTACAGAGACAAAATTGTTTTTTAAAAAAATAGACCTTATTTTTTAGAGCAGTTTTAGATTCACAACAAAATTGAACAGGAAGTAAGAAAGTTACCTTATGCCTCCCTGTCTCCACACATACATAGCCTCCCCCACTATCAACATCTCCCACCAGCATGGTACATTTGTTACAATTGGTGAACTTAAATTGACAGGTCATTATCACCCAAAGTCCATAGTTTACATTCCAGGGCAATACTGTTTTGACCAATGTTCCCTTTATTAAAAGGTTTTTTACTCTAACTGGTGGAAAATCAGCTGTTGCAAGCTGAGTATAAACTCCAGAGATTATTCCTTTTGGTAAATTCTTCCCATGTTTTGCATAATTTCCTCACACACGTATTAATCAGTACTTAGCCGAAGATTGAAGACAGATATTCAAGGCATTCTCTCTGTGCAACAATTTCCTCTCTAGTATTCTGTCCTGTGATGTCTAGCCAACTTGACTTCTTTGAATTTACCACCAGGATCCTCCCTGTTCTGCAGATTAGAAATCTAAGGTGGTAAACTGGAACAATTGTAGGGCTCACCTCCTTTGTTTTCTTTCTCACAGGGATCACTGCACATTGCATACTATTCAATGTCAAAAGCTATTAAAATACTTTTTCCAGTGTTTTCATTGTTTAAAGTGGGAGGACAAATCTGGTCCCTATCACTCCACCTTGGCCAGAAGCAGAAGTCTCCATACAATCTGAGTAGGCAGAAAGAAGAGTATGACAGGAGACAGCTTGTTATAATGGAAAGAGCCCTGGACTGAGAATCAGAATTACCTAGGTTTTAATATCAGCACCGTATTCACTAACTTTGTGCACATGATTGATCCTTCTTGAATTTCTGTTTCCTCATTTATAAGCTGGGCCAATCTTAATTACATGGTTGTTGTACAGTAATGTTCATGGGTGTATTTCTCTTTGGGGGTTAGTTTAGGCACTAAATGTAGTAGAAACTGATGTTGTAAAAGTTGATTTATACTGGAACACTTTTCATAGAAAGAATTACCCCCTGAGAACATCTGAGGAAGTACAACAGGTACAGACTTGTATGTGCCTGGGTAGTCCTCTGGTTTTGGAGCATAAGTAGGACAGGGTTATACATCCTCTCTTCAAAGGCTGGAGTAGGTTCTGTGTGAGAGCAGTAATGGGACACAGTCATGGTCTAGCAACCAGCCTGTGGCAGGTATGAAGCTTACAGCTGGGGAGGCCCAGAAGGCAGTCAGGCAAGTATCCTGGGAGCTGAGGAACAAAAGACATTTCGAACTTTTCTCCCTGATCCAGGTAGCAGATGTCGTGGTGATGACTCACTGCATCAGGACCATCCTGTCCAGTGGGCTCAGGAAAGCTTGCCAGGCAGGCCACTTCTCTAAAGAACCTGAGACCTCCTGGAATAATTCTCTCATAGCATTCTGAACACACGTGTGGAGTGTTAGGTCCCTGACAATATAGGCCCCAGGTTTGCACTGTGTGAAATGGAACCTTTAATTTCTGACTAGCTCTTTCTATTTTTGGTTTGCAGAAAATCATAATGGTAAGACGGATGAAGACATACAAGAGCTATTGGCCCCCAGGTAACTCTGAATGCTGCAGGGACTGATAATGGAATGATGAAATCTAAAGAGGATTCTAGAAGCAAATGATCAAGAGGTCAAATGTCCCAGATCTAGGAAAAAACATAAATTGCTGATTACACCTAATTTGTTCATTCATTATACAAGGATGTGTCCTTTTAAAAATGGTTGTCTGTTCTCTTTGCAGTTCTTGTATTAATTTTCATTTCCTAGTAATTCCTCAAGTTTCGTTAACTAGTCAGTCTGACCTAAAGGTAAATTAACCAGAGACTCTTGGTTTCCATATCTTAAAAACCTGTATGTTTAAAAACCAAAGGGAGATCCCTATCTGGTTTCTGCACAGTTATCCTGAAGTATATTGGCAGATGTTTCCTAGATAGAAAAATTACCTTGAAAAATACATTTTAAAAATATCAAATATTTAGAGAGAGGGGTCTAAAAAGCTGCAAAAGCCCTGGGAGGTTACATTGTCTTAGGAGCCAGTATTCAATGGACCACTTCATATAATATTAAATAAAATTTTTACACGGCATTTTGAGGCTGATATTGTAGGTCTCTGTGTATCCTGTGTGTCATAAGTGGATTTTAGAGCAGTTGTTGAGTCTACTTCTTCATCCATGTGCCATGGGGTCAGCACAGTGAGCACCTGCCGCTCCCTCTTCTACTCCAATTCTAAGCACACTATACTCCCAGTCAGAAGTGGATTGTTTTGCTTCCTCTCCAGTAAGATGGTCCCTTTGGTTTTTGGTGCCTCTTCCATGAGCTTCAGATCAGGACCGGCTGTGAAGCTGGGCTCCAGGTTGCCTTGGTTTAATCCCTTGTCTTGCCTACCCCAACAGGCTCAGCAGGGATGTCCAGGAGGGGGAGCTGAAGGACTCACTAGATGAACGGTATTTGACTCGCTTCAGCCGCCATGATTCCCATCAGCCTTCCAGCAGCAACACTTTCCTGTCTGATGCACAGGAAGCCACCTCTGCTCTGGATGTAGCCAGTGAGTTCTCCCCTTATAACAAAAATAAGCTCCAAAAACTTTCCAGTAGTTTCTACATTCTACGTGCTCACCACTGCCATGAGAGATATCATCTCTGTAGGCAGGCCCTAAAGATTCACCTTGAAAAGATGATTAGGCTCTGGGATCAAGTCTCAAGTGCAGTCCCTAGTGAGTTTCAAGTGGTCCCTAGTGAGTCAGGTAGTTTGCATTGTTCCTAATCCACACCTCACCTCAGTCACTCTGGCCCCCATTGGCATATGCAAGCTGATGGGCTCCAGGCAGGTCACAGTGCAGAGAGTAAAGGGGTCATGGCAAACTCTCTGCCACCACTGCAGCACAGGTACAGAATCCATCTGACAGACTTCCTTCTTTAAGATGGGACATCTTATCTTTCCTGAAATGTTCTTGATAATTATAGTTCCTGAACAGTCTTTCTAAGCTTTTCTAGCTGTCCAAGAATGTTAGCAGTCTCGAGCATATTTTTGGAAGTGCAGTAATCATGGTTTCTGGATTTCAAGTTCCAGTCTCTATCTCCTCTTGAGTGCTTGCCTCCCTATAAGGTACAGCTGAGTACCAGAACATCAGGTGATTTCACCAAAGACGAGACTGAGCTTGGTGATCCTTGGGTAAATGGCCAGGGTTTCCATCCTTCATGTAGCACCAAAGATTTTTTGGTGTGTAAGCCAGTCTAAACCAACAACAAGGATATCTGCTGTAGAAAAAGCTGAATCTAACAGCAATGCCACCGGCATTCCCCATTCCCAAAATAACTCCAAGGAAGCCAGTGGAACTTCCTCAGGTATGTAAGGGCCGCTGGGGGTAGTGGTCTCATTGGCATGTGTATAGATTAAAACCTTAACCTTTATCTCCTTTCCCTTACTTGACTGTTTGACTTTCCTTTGGGGACAAAAGTTTGGATTTTGTTAGGGG
>RJWJ010038500.1:0-14966 GCA_004363605.1 Indri indri
TCACGCACTCAGGAACTGCAGAGCCTGGGTCACTCACTTTCACACTGCAGTTTCTCCAACTGAGCTGTGGGGATCATAAACCAAACCCCAGATACGGCTCTGGTGAGGGCTGAATGAGTTAATGCATGTGAAGTGTTTTGATGGCAATGATTTTATTTTAGAAAGGGGACCCTGGTGATCGTGCTGTGTAAATAGGAAGCAGCTCCTGAAAAAGCACAAATGTTCATCACTTATGTAGCATCACAAAAGACACCACGCCTCCTCAAGCACACGCCCCCTGCCAACCTACAGAGAGCACAGTTGCTTACATGAAATGTAGAAACTTGGCTATGATTTTTCTCCCAGAACATTACTAAAACAAAAACAAAAACAAAACTTCTACTGTCCTCATTCCCACGTGAAACCTGCCTTCAGGGTGGCTCTTCAAATTGAAGCCAGCAAAAATGCCACAGCTTTCTTAGCATCTAGCTTTTTTTCTTCATCAGGTGATCCCAGAATACTTATTGTCATCATATGTTACTGAGGCCACCTGCACCACTGCAATACAGAAAAAAAATGTTTTGTGGATGACGTCGTGTTGTGTGGAAGGTTTGCACATGGCACTGTTTCTCTCCCTGGTGTGGAAAACTAGACGGCACGCTGGAGGCAAGGCGAAGGCCTCCACAGCAAGGGCAGGGCCCCCCACTGGAAAGACATGGGCTTTTCCTGGAGGAAGGATCTCTCATGTCCACTTAGGTCGGCAAGTACAGAATACCTCATCCAAGGAGAAGACATTGCCTCCAAGGAAAAAGACCCTTGGGACACAGTTTACAACCTAGAACTGCCATATGTCCATGTCCTTTGTGATCAGACATCAGTTGCTAATGGTCTCTTGTCCCCCATCCCAGAAAAGAGTAGTCAGTATCTATAATGTGCATTGTCATGTTTTCATATTTGAAATCCATTGCAAGAGAGAGAAACCGAGAAAGCAATAGTTCTATTTTGAGCAAAACGAGGCAACTTCACCCTCACAGTCCATGGCCTCTTTTCACCTATCCTTGCACTGGACTGCTTCCGTGCTAGGGCCTTCTGTGAGGCTAGGAGGACAAGAATACTGTCAGCCATCGGTGTTGTTGCTTGTGGCTTTCTCAGGAGCTCTGCTTCATGTATACAGTGGATCTCTTTGGGTCAAAAGCACAGGTGGGCCAAGCAAGGTGGCTCACGCCTATAATCCTAGCCCTCTGGGAGGCCTAGGGAAGAGGATCACTTGAGCTCAGGAGTTCGAGACCAGCCTGAGCAAGAGCAAGATCCTGTCTCTATTAAAAATGAAAAAACTTAGCTGGGCTTGGTGGCGCATGCCTATAGTCCCAGCTACTCAAGAGGCTGAGGAAGGAGGATCACTTCAGCCCAGGAGTCTGAGGTTGCTGTGAGCTAGGCTGATGCCACGGCACTCAAGCCCAGGCAACAGAGTGAGACTCTGCCTAAAAAAAAAAAAACCAAAAGTTTCTAACTACAAATTCAGTTTCATCAATAGACATGATATTAAGCATTTGTGTATTTTCTTACATCAGTTTTTGTTCTTAAATGAATTTTTCAGTTTCTTCTCAGTTGGTCATGAGGTGTTGTTATTAACATGTCACCCGGTGAGGAGGGGGCACATCAAGGAGGGAAGGGGAGAGACTGCCAGGTGTGGTTTCACATGGGGTGGGAAAGGCAGGCCTCTCTGCAGCCTATTTTGGTGGAATACTATTCATTTTACCCAGGTTTCTTCACTAATTTGCAGAAGCATGCTAACGATTCTCTGATAATTGTCCCCATTTCACCTGTCTGCAACCATTTCTTTTTTTTTTTTTTTTTTTGAGACAGAGTCTCGCTTTTGTTGGCCGGGCTAGAGTGAGTGCCGTGGCATCAGCCTAGCTCACAGCAACTTCAAACTCCTGGGCTCGAGCGATCCTCCTGCCTCAGCCTCCCACGTAGCTCAGACTACAGGCATGTGCCACCATGCCCGGCTAATTTTTTTCTATATGTTTTTAGTTGTCCGATTAATTTCTTTCTATTTTTAGTAGCGACGGGGTCTCGCTCTTGCTCAGGCTGGTTTCGAATTCCTGAGCTCAAACAATCTGCCCGCCTCGGCCTCCCAGAGTGCTAGGATTACAGGCGTGAGCCACCGCGCCCGGCCTGTAACCATTTCTTCATTCTCTTTTCAACTTTGTGGTTTCCCCTTTCTGCCTTAATTGGGCTGCATGGTGGTTTAGCTATTATATTGGTTTCTTAAAGAATCACTTCCTCATTTTATTTATTACTTTTATGTATTTTTCACCTTCAGTTTCATTATGCTTTTCCATGAGTTGGCTTTTATTAGGTTTATTTGGTGTGTGAATGTTTTTTTTCATTGCAGGTGTAAATGAATAAATAAACATGTGCATACCTGATATATTTCGGACATACATCAGATACATAAATATCCGATTGTGTTGAGTAATCTGCTTTTTGCCTGTGTAGCCTCATTTTACCAGCTCGAACACCAGTTTTTCTTCCACCGCCCTCCTCTCCTTATTGCCCACAAAGAAGACCAGCAATTTTCCACATTTTGTCCCTTCAGAACTAAGGATAATCAGAGGGTTGTCTGTGAGAGTTTTAAGGTAGACTGATTTGCTATTGGATTCATCATTTAACCATCCATCTGTCCATTGAGTCTCTCTTCACGTGTTCATTAAATCCTTTACTCTGTGCCGAGCACCACTGCGGGTAATGGAGACAGAACCGTGAAGGAACAGGCCGAGTCCCTTCCTCGTGGCCCTCACCGTCTACTGGCGAGAGACCAACAGTACACAGGTATATAAACTGTATGGTGCCCAAGGATGGATCTGTCACATGACCTGTAAGACCAGCGGGCAGCAAAATTGTACGTACAACTTTCCTCACAGGCATTAAAGATGACCGACCAGCGTCCCAGGTGTCCAGAGGAGGCAGGTACGCACGGGAAGATGCACTCCACGTGTGACTAACGCAGGTTCAAAAAACATTTAGTGAGAGCCTGCCACACACAGGTGCTGGGCAGGCCACTGTCCCCACAGCGATGTCTGAGAGTGTCTCACCTAATCCACTGCCCAGAGTTTTCTCCTCTGCCCTCTTTTTCACTTCTCTCCTAGTTTACCCCCCACAAGATGGACTAGACTCTTAAACTGGAAAACACAGGAGAACGGCCATTACCCAGCAGATACCTAAGGCTGGTTTCTATGACTAACTCTTAGCAGTAACCTGAACACTACAGGCATCTTCCTTGGAATCCCTTATGGGCCCGAGGATTTCTTAGGAAAATCTCCAAGGACTCTGCAAGTTGGAGGATTTAAACCAGTGTCAAAAATCAATACAAGCCTGCATTAACAGACTAGCAGAATTTATTGCATTCTGGAGTCCAATGCAATCAGTTCGTTTGAAAAAACAGCCAGGAATTTTCAAGTGCTTGGCAGGTCCAGGTTTTTCTAGTCTTTAGAGTATTTTCAAGACACAGTAAATGAAACGACGTGCTGCTGGTGCACAGACAGCGCACAGCTGAGTTGACAATGACAGCTGAGGACACACAGGTTTCTGCAGGATAACGCTGGCATTTCAAAGTAGTCGGTAAGATAAAGATTAGTCAAGAAAGGTGTCTGATAACTATTAAATATTTCTTAATTCAATAGGTATTCAGTGTGTGCATCAAGGATTTGAATACAAAACAAGGCAACCATAAAAATATCAAAAGCATTGGTGATTTAAAAGAAAAAACCTAACTGGCAAGGCCAAAGAGTGACAGAAACCTGGAAGCAATCAATGGAAAAATGAATTTAACAGACACAAGGTTTTTTTAAAAAACTGACCCAAAATACTTAACAGCTTACAAATCACAGGGAATCCACTCGTAGGGATCTGTGCCACGGAGACGATTACGGATGCATCTAGATTTATATCTAAGGACGGTGGCGGCGGCTGCATTAGTAACACTGGCAACATCAGGGATGTGGTTAAAGCTGTTAAGTGGTAATGGCTGCAGCCGGGGCTCCAAGTGCACATCGTTTTGTAAGGTCACCTGGTGGTACATCCTGGAACGGATAATGGATGAGACACAGTGAGGCGAGAAGGCAGGGAGAGCGCCCCCTCTCCCGTCTCACTGGGCCTTCTGGGCCTCTCGGAACTGCCAGGTGCAGCTCAAGTTCGGCCTCACTTGGGCGAGATGGAGGCGGTGCCGGAGGAGGCTGGGCCGGCAGGACTGAAATTGAAATTGGGGCCGGCTTGGCGCTGGAGTCTCGCAGGAAGGCCGGGCTGCTCCTTCCGTCTCCCCTGCCCTCTTCGTGGCCGGGAGCGGGGCACGGGCCTAGGGCTCTGCCTTTCGGAGAGGAGCCCGGCGCCTCCGACCCCACGGAGACCAGCGCCCCGACGCCGCGGAGCTGTGGGAAGGGACCGCGGGCCCCAGGGCGGCTGCGTCGTCGCGCAGGTCAGCCTGTTCCCGAGGAGGAAGGCAGGTGAGCTGTGGCGTGGAGCCCAAAGGACCGGGGGAGCAGGTGGGGGCGGAGGACTCGCCCCAGATGCAGCAGCTCGGCTGCGAGCGGGGGCGCGAGGGTCCAGGGGACACCCGGGCCCCTTGCTGTGCCGCGGGGGCGTCTGGTCGGCGAGAAGAACCCGGTACTCGCCTGCCCCGCACAGACGGGTGCGGGGACCCGTGGCGTGTCGTGAGCCGGTGTGTGCGGAGACGCGAGTCCACCCCGTCTGCAGTCCTGGGAACGCTCTGCGGGTCCCCCCTCTTACGACCGCGCGTCTCTGTGGGTCTTGTCGGTGTGGCAGGAGATCGTGTGTAGTTACCACGCTAAGTCTGCTTTACTTGAAGTAATTGTATACGCGTCACCAAGTGCTGTGGTTCGGATGTGTTTTGTCCCCACCCAAACTCGTGTTGAAATTCGGTCCCCACGTGAAGGCGCTGGGAGGCCGAGGCCGGGCCTGGCGGGCGTCCGGGTGGTGGAGGAGATTCCTGGTGAGCAGGGTGTCCTCCCTTGCAGTGAGTGAGTTGGGTTCGCTCCTGCCTGGGTGGGTCAATAGTCTGGCTTCCTCAGTTTCTCTCTCCGTGCTTCCACACCGTGTGACTTACTCGCACGCACCCTCCCCCTGCCCTGCTGCTTTCTGCCTCGAGTGGAAGCAGCGGGAGCCTCTCGCCCCACGGGCCGCCCGGTCTCGGGCTTCCTAGCCGCCAGAATCACGAGCCAAGCAAACCCCTCTTACAGTCTCTGAGGATGAGTAATTTACACTAAAGGCGACTTCAGAGGTGTCTGACATAACCGCGTTCTTTCAGGGCCTCTTGCCTTCAGCACCACAATGACCGGCAGGGCCAGGACTCGCGCCCGCGGCAGAGCCCGCAGCTGGGAGACCCGCCGACAGGCGGCACCCGGAGCAGCCGCGGTGAGCCCTGTAATGTTCAGTGTTCCTTTATGCAAGACACATCCCTGTGCGGACAGGAATGTATGTGTAGCCTTCTCTCCTGCGAAGTGGGAACCAATAAACGGTCCTAGGAAAAGCCAGGGTCTGCAGATGACGGGATGGGGGGACTTTGTCCACCTGGATATGCTCTCGACGGCTTCCTTTTCGGGTTTTTCACATGTATGGCAGACTTACTTTCAACCCAGAGTGGATGCAAGAGATTCTCACCTTTTTTTGCTTCAGCTAAGGACTCCCCCTCTTTCCAAGTGACCTCAAAAGGAGCAGCTCCATTAAAGTAGTTGCACAGCCCAAGTTGGACAGAATTTCCAGTCTTGCTTAGAATTTGTTATCCTTGCTCTATGTTGTGTCTTCTCTTACTGCACATCCACTTTGCGTTCATGCAGCAGAACCCAGCGTGTTGGCGGGACGTGGGTATCGCTTGACAGCCTCCAATGGCATCTGGTACTGCCCGGCAGTCGAGTGACACCACCCAAATGCACTCGTTCTGCTGCGATGGCTGCTCCCCTCTCCTCCTCCTCCTGTGCCCTCAAACCTCAACCCCTCCTCCCGGTCCTAATCTCAGCCTTTGACATCAACTCCTAACTCACCGAGACGGACAGAGCATCTGACAAGAACGTCAACGTTTCCCTGCTTTGTTTCCTCACTCATGAGCACCTAAACCCCTGGTCTGGCCCCTCACCTGAGACTCCAGGGCACTGGCTCTGCTGCTACCCACAGCAAATACCTCTCCTTAAACCCAGAACACTTAGCCAATCCTCTGTTCCGGGACATCTCTCCAGCAACCCTCCCTTCTGTCTCCCAGGTCAGCAGGTGTTTGTTTTCTTAAGTCATTGCCATCTGCTCACAATCCCACTGAGTTTCTCCCACTCAGCAAGAAACCTTCCCTGGATCTCCCTCTACCAATCCTGGTACCTGCCCTATCACCTGCGCTTGGCATGGTCGGCCCTCTTTCCTCCTTGATGAACTCCCCCTGCCTGGGGTGCAGGCTACCTCCTGCATCGCTGGCCACCCTGCTTGCTTTCCTTGCGGGGTCCTCCTCCTCGCCCTCTCGCTCTGCCCTCGGCCTCATCTCTTTTCTACACACACTCGCCGCCTTGGCGGTGCTGTCCAGTGTCGAGGCTTTATATTAAACGCTGTCTAGGAGGTGGACAGGATCCCATGTTTGTATCCCCAGCCAGACCCCTCCTCACTATCCAACACCCCCACAGATGCCCACGGACACCCCCCACTCCCCGTTTGCCCTCATGTCAAACCCCTCATTTGAAGGAGTTTTTCGTTCTTCCCCTTGCTCAGGCCACAGTCTCTGGGTTCATGCTATACTCCTCTTTACCTCAATCCCTTTGCAGAAACCACCAGGGGACGCTGTTGGGTGTCGTCTTTTTCCCCAAACCTATCCAGTATCTGACAGTTTCTCGCCACCTCGAACCCATCCTCTGGCCCAAACCACCCACGCCCTTGATGGACACCGCAGCGGCCGCCTCGCTGGTCCTTGTCTCATTCTGTCTGTTCCCAGCACAAAAGCTGCTGCATAGTTCACGTGGCTCCTCTAGCCGGCACCCTGGAGGGGCTCCCCGGCACACAAGTTCCTCACGGGGGCCCCTTCCCTTCCCCTCACCGTCTCCCCTCTCGCCCACCTTCTTCCTGCCACGCTGCCGGCCGCCTGGTTCTTCCGTGAACGCGCCTGCCCGGGGGCTCGTGCTCTCTTCCGTCCCCACTTCTGGCTTGTGCAGCTTTGTGAATTCACCCCCCTCGTTCAAGTCATTTACTCCATGTCACCTTCTCACCGAGGCCACCTCTGCCCCGCTGACCGGCGAGTCCTGCCCGGCGTGCTCCCTTCCCAGGAACTCCTGATTCTCCTTTGTTTCATTCTTTTTCTTGTTTCCCTAGTGGTTACCACACGAGGTGCTACATACATTATGCTCCTTAAAATTTGTTTTATATCCCTGGACTATGAGCTTTGCAGAGGACAGTCCTTTGCTTTGTGCCCCGGGAGTGCCATCTGGAGGGCAAGCGGACATACAGGGAACACGACTCCTTACTTCTATCTCGGAAAACCCGCAGACCCAGCAGCCTGCTGGATTCCGGCCCCCACCACAGACCCGGCGAGAGGAAGGCCCAGCAGTTGAGCCTGAGCCACCAAGAGGAGCAGAAGGAGGATCCTGGCCTCCAGGTGAAAGAAGGGAAGGGGGACATGAGGAAAGGCAAGGGATGCTCAACCTGCGAAGGGCCACCATGGCGACAAAGTTCTAGACAGCCTCAGGATTCCCGCGAGGTTTGGCAGGACGGGAAGCATGTGCAGCTGGTACCTCTCTCCCTCCCTGCAGTGAGGTATCTGGCTGTCAGCGTTTCTCCACCTTGTTTTAAAACTTAAAGGAGATCGCTATTGACTAGCCAATTCAATGTAATTGCTTTTTGAATTTAGACAATACGTTTGTATGTGGTGACTCTCAGTTAACTGGTAGCGATAGGAATACCACCATGTTCTTGACTTCTTAAATCGCTGCATTGAAAGGTTGGGCAGCTCTTTGCCCAGCTAAGTGTTTACCTACGTTGCACCGTCCTCATGGGTGACGGGCCATCCTCATTACACAGGCGAGCACACGAGCTCAGAGTGCCCGTTTTTCTTCCACTGAAACTTTAATATGAGTTTGACTGCTGGATGTATCTGGAACTAGTTCAAAGTTTGACAATTGTATTAAATTTTACGTGTAAAATGTAGTTAGTCTCATAGAAATTGAGAGACTAATACTTTGTAAGATCATCATAAACCAGAAATAGCTTCCAAAAGTAACATTTTGAAGAAAACCATCGTGGTAACCCAAGGCGCGAACTGTCTTGGCCATTCAAGGGTACCGGATTTACAGATAACAGGCGCATTTCTTTCTTTCATGACGCCCCACTTCTTACTAAAAGACTGCTTCGAGCTGTCATTCAAATGTTGATTTTGTGGAATAAATATTTAATTCTATAATATATAAACTTTAGGGTGTAATAATACTGCAGGATCCTTCCTCAGTTGATCCAGAAAGGCTAGATCAGTCACTCTGTATCAAAAGCCAATTTCAAGTAGGGGCAGGTGGGGGAGCAAAAACAAAACAAAAAGCCAATTTCATGGATTTTTTATGGATTGTTCGTGTGGCATTTTTCTGATGCCCACAAGGGGGCAGTGTAGTGCCAGGGGAGGGGCTTAAAGCTGCAGAGCCAGATCCAAGGTCTCCAGAACCTTCTCACGTGAACAATACCTGATGAGGCAGGGCGAATACCGCAGCAGGAGTGCGTGAGGCTGAGGGCCCCTGATGTGGCTGGCGGGACTCGCTGGGAAGGTTTCTGGGCAGCGTTACTTTTCTGGCAACTCGTCACTGAAATGATGTTTGGATCCTTAGGCGGCATCTTTTCTACCCCCCAACAACCTTAACCACTTTACTTAAGAGCTGGGGGTTAATATCATCCTTTCTACTTACGGTTCCCTTTTGACCGTATAAATTCACGGCTTTTACACTTATTCACACGTAGAGCAGCTTCAGCTGGCGGCCGCGTTGCAGAGAGTAGCGCTGCAGCAAACAAGGACCGTTTTTCAAGACCTGGTGGTGAACACCAGGCAGAAGCTGGAACACGTTCGAGACTCAAAAACAGGTATGCCGGCCTGTGACCACTCAACGTCACGCAGCCGTTCGTTCTACACTTGATAAGAGCTTTGTATTTAAGAGTCTATAAAGCGTCACGCCATCACTGCTAGTAGAGGTGCCTCATTCTCACCCTCACGTGTTTCTGTGGTAACATTCACCTCTGCAGAAATGGCAATGTGTTTTAGAAGCCTGGATGGGCTCTTTTTCTTTTCCTTTCTAGCTCCTAAAATAGAATGATCTGATTCTTTGGTTGCGCTGAGATAGTTTTTTAAATTAAATAGCATTATACACAGTGACTCTTTTCCACAAAGGTTTTGTTTTGTTGTTGATCTACTTTTATTATTATATATTTCAATCTCATTTAAACTTAATGTATGCTTGCATAAGCATTCACCTAAATTAATAGGCATTGTGGCTATCAGGTGCATACAGATGTCTGTTTATGTCCTCGTTTGACCTAACTTTGGCTTTAATATTATAGTGTCCAAACTGTTTGGGATCCAGTCAGTCACTTTGTTTCATTATTGGCACACGGCGCAATTTTGCAGGCTCAGAGGGGACAGTGGTGAGACTACTCGCAAACCATTTTCGAGTGACATCTCGTCCCCAGTGGACCGCATATAAGTACAACGTTAACTACAAGCCAGACATAGAAGGCAGAAATCTCCGTACAAATTTACTTGTTGAACATGAAGAAATTGGGGAATGCCATATATTTGATGGAAACTCTTTATTACTACCTCATAAACTACAAAAGCCGGTTAAGTAACGTTGTTTGACATTTTCCTTTGTTATTTCTCTTGCATTTTCACTTTACTATTAACGTAATAAGACTCCCATTGTTTCTGTATAATAGTTTGTAATCTCGACCATATGACTTTTAACAAAATCTGTGTGTCATCCTTGGTGGATTGACACTCAATGCCTCTAACTTTAGTGCTTACCCAGAATCGAACAGCACAGTGTGCCTCAAATGCTGGTAACGAAGTTTCAGATAACTTTTTTTTCCCTCCAAAATGTCAGCCCCCCAAAAAACATTTGGAGAAGTAGGCATTCTTTTCTTCTATAAATCTCTATACTAACGAAGTAATTTACGGAGCTTAAGTGAGAAAGTATTTCAGTGCAAATATCCCAACTCCTGTGAATCGCATTTCGACCTGCATGTAGCTGGGGAAAGACCGCTCCATCGTGACGTGTTGGATAGCCAGGCCATATATTTCATATGCAGTGGAGCTTAGTTTTTTTTGTAAGAACATCTGGACCTTTTCTGTTTTTCCTTACCTCAGAAAACGGTATTCTCCAGCAACACGGGAGAATTAACTGTGACGGTTACAATCGAATTTTCCAGAAAACTCACACCCAATTCACCAGATTGCCTACGCTTTTACAATATTCTCTTTAGAAGGTATGTTACAAAGATACAGTTCCTTCAAGATTCACTTGTGTGTCAGTGATGCTGAACACAGCCATGTGCTTCTAGCACTTTGTGTTCTCGATATTCCCTTGTTTTGGAATGACGCGATACCTGAGCCTCAGCTGGAACGTGCGAGTTCAGCAGCTCGTCCCCAGTAAGACTCTCCCTGCCCAGAGGGGACAGACATCAAATGCGTATCCAAGCATGTTTCTCTCTGGCACAGGTATACTTGTTTTCTAGTCCACACTCACTGTGATGACCAAATAGTCAAAACTTGGGACACAGTTTACTAAAAGATACTTTAGTTCTGGGAACGAAGGACATTTTGATGGCTTTTCTACAATATTTTGTTGTATAAGGAGACAGAAAAACTGAGGTTAAGTAAACCTTAAGTCCGCTTCATAAAGTGATTTATTTACCAGGTACTTTGTGTTAACTGACAGTATAAACAAGGTCATCGACAGATTTTTTTCCCTTAAGGTATCCTTATGTGTGTTACCAAATGCTTGATAATACGCACTGTACTTTAACAAAGCCTATTCTTTTAACTTGTAGAACTCTGCACTTGATGAATCTGAGACAAATTGGTCGCAACTATTACAATAAAATGGAGGCAATGGAGTTCAGCGATACAAAGTTTGTATAAAGCGGAAACCTTTATATTCTGCACACTTAAACACAGAATTTTTTGAGGTTACTTTCACCTGAGGTGGTATGACTTAAAAGTGATGGCCTTTTAAATGGTATTGCTGGCTATGGATAACTTCTTTAGTTTAATGTAAATCTAAAATAAAGTGAAAAGATACACTTAAAAAATCCTAGCATGATAAACATAAAACTTAAGGTATTCAGTTGGTGCGTAAACATTGTAGGATGCCTAAACAGTCACCCAAAACGTGGGTAACTCATCCCTGAAAATACTTTCAATCATAGCAATTGTATCTATCTGTACATTATGTATTGGTATATACATACATTATACAGAGGTTAGATTTATAGCTAGATATGGATATATTTTAAGCTTGTGGGTGATAAAAATGGCTTAACAAAGATAATACTACTTGTAAGTAGAACACCTAGTAAATCTTTATTTGAAGGTCCTTCAAAAGACTAGTTATTACTAAAAATAAGGAATTAGAATTCATTGACTCCTAAGTATCAATTTTAGACCCAGAGCTCAGGCCCTGAAACCCATGGCTTTATGTTAAGAGCTTGGACTTAATACTGTCATGTAATTTATTCTAGACCCAAGCTGGAAATCTGGCCTGGTTATGTGACTTCTATTCTTCAGTATGAAAACAGCATTACCCTCTGTGCCGACGTGAGCCACAAACTGATCCGAGTACAAACTGCTTATGACTTAATAAAGGGTACATCTGGAAACACTCAAGAATGTATTAGAGAGAAAGTAGCTGGTGAGTTAGTTGGATCAATTGTTCTGACAAGGTAAGTCTGCTTTTTAAAAAACCTATCCAATCACTGTAACCTTTTCCCAGAAGAGATGTTACTATAGTTTTCTAATCACTAACTATTGAAGTGTAGGACTGGACATAGCGTTTCTTGCATGAGAATAGTAACAATCATTTGACCATTTTCTCATCTGGTTATGTAACATCGGAGAGAAATATGAGTTGACTGTAGGCTTTGCTGTTCTTACAACCTCTAATGCCAATTCATTTGTACTGAACCCTGGCTTGCATGTAACAAGGTATGCTTCTTCTGAATTTCTTCCTTTCCCTCTTTGCTGTAGGTATCTCACTATTTTTAAAAAGCAGTGCTTAATTATAATCCATCAGCAATTTTCCATCAGAAATCTTTCTACACCAGAAATCTCCAATTTATAAGAGAATAGTCTTTCTACACCAGAAATTTTCAATTTATAAGAGAACAGATTTTTTTTTTTTTTTTTTTAAGACAGAGTCTCACTCTGTTGACCAGGTTAGAGTGCCGCGGCGTCAGCCTAGCTCATAGCAACCCTAAACTCCTGGGGTCAAGCGATCCTCCGGCCTCAGCTGCCTGAGCAGCTGGGACTACAGGCATGTGCCACCATGCCCGGCTAATTTTTTATATGTATATTTTTTTTAGTTGTCCAGCTAATTTCTTTCTATTTTTTTTATTAGAGACAGGGTCTCGCCCTTGCTCAGGCTGGTCTCAAACTCCTGAGCTCAAACGATCCTCCCGCCTCGGCCTCCCAGAGTGCTAGGATTACAGGCGTGAGCCACCACGCCCGGCCTAAGAGAACAGATTTAAGGAACCAGTTACTCAGCCAAAACAATCTTAAAAGAAAAAAGCTGGAGCACTCATACTTCCCGTTTTCAAAACTTAACTGCAAAGCTACAGTAATCAAGATAGTGTGACACTGACCTAGAAGACAGACACAGACCAGTGAAATAAAACAGTCCAGAGGGTTAACCCTCACACTGTGGTCAGCTGACTTGACGAGGGCATCCAGGCAACTCAGTAGGGGAAAGAATAGTCTGACAACTGAATATCCACCTGCCGCTTCCACATGTGATACACAAAATTCAAATTTAACTTGACAGACCTAGATGTAAAAACTAAAAGTATAACATTATTAGAAACTAGAGGAGTAAATCTTTTTGACATTGAGCTAAGCTAAACCTCCTTAGGGGGTACCAAAGCACAGGTGACAACAAAAGAAAAAGTTAGGGAAATTGGGCTTCACCAAAGTAAAAGCTAACTTTTGTTCAAAGTACATCGTCAAATGTGAAAGGACAACTGACAAAATGGGAGCTATTTGCAAATCACATGTCTCATAAGAGTTCTTACTATATATATATATATATATATATATATATAGTATCTAGAATATATAAAGAATACTTAAAATTCAATTAAAACAACGCAATTGGTAAAAATAGGCAAGAGAGCTCAATAGACATTTCTCCAGAAATATTCAAAGAAAACATACAAATGGCCAAGAAATGCATGAAAAAAATGCTCAGTATCATTAGCCATCAGGGAAACGCAAATGAAAACCACAATATCATCTCACACCCAGTAGGATGGCTGGCATTACAAAGATGTTAAACAAGTGCTGGTGGAAATGTAGGAAACCAGAACCAACTCTCCTGCACTGCTGTGGGGAAACGCCAGATGGTATGGCTTCTTTGGAAAGCAGTCTGGCATTTCCTTAAAATAGTAAGCAACATGACCGTATGACCCAGAAACTCTATTCCTCGTCACACACCCAAGAGAAGTGAAAACATATCCACCAAAATCGGTATAGGAATGTTTAAACATCATTCATATGACCAAAAGTATAAACAGCCCTAATGTTTATCAACTCAATAGCTAAACAGAATGTGGGATATCCATATAATAGAATACTGTCTGGAAATAAAATGGAAGGGGCAAACCTTGAAAACATGCTGAGTGAAAGAAGCCGGTCAGGAAAGAGGACGTGCCGTATGACTCAATTCACGTGAAATGTGTGACCAGGCAGATACGTGGGGACAGAAAGGAGATGAGTGGTTGCTTGAGGGCTGGTGGGTTGGGCAGACACGGGCAGGGACTGCTCATGGCGATGTTTCTTCTTCGCAAATGTTCTAAAACTGACTGTTTAGAACAACTGCACAACCCTGGATATATTAGAAACCATCCGCTTGCGCGCTTACACGGGTGAGTGGTGCACGCTGTGAATGACGTCCTAACGAAGGTGACACGTCCCGCGACTGCTTCCTTCCTGGCTCATTTCCACGCGGTGAGTATCAGAAATGTCACACTGCACTTATTCCACAGATACAACAACAAAACCTACAGAGTGGATGGTATTAGCTGGGAGCAGACTCCCAGAGACACGTTTGAAAAATCGGATGGCAACAGAGTTACCTACATAGACTACTACAAGGAGGTACTTTATTTCCTTAAGCATATTTAAATTATAAACTTTTTTCATGTTGTGCAAATAAATTTGTCTTATTCAGATACTCGAATATACTTATACAAACAATCAACATAGTCTCCTTTTAGGGGATTATAGCTTGACTTTTATCCATGAATTCAAGTGTCCCGCATGTAGGGCGATGTCACGCTCCTGGAATGGCTCCAGTACAGTCTCTTCTTTCAGGCTTAGAAGTGGCTACAGTCGTTATAGACATAGGTGGACTGTTATGTCTGAAATCCTGTATTTCATTTTCTACCTAAGTGTCACTTACCCAGAAGTCTCAGTACAGAGCTTGGTCCAAAAAAATAAAAGTGACCATCTGCCGTCTGAAATGATGTCAGTGATGTGTGAGTGTGGATTCCCGAATCTGAGTGCTCGCAGAGGAGTAAGGGCACTTAGCCTGACAGACTAAGATGCTCCAGCAGATGAGGCTGATTCCAGTTTTGGCAGATGAAAGATTACTAAGAGAATTACAGGTACTTAGGGTGACTAGAAATAACTTACAAAAGGACAATTTAAAAAGTAGCATATAGGCCCGGCGTGGTGGCTCACGCCTGTAATCCTAGCA
>RJWJ010038501.1:0-14942 GCA_004363605.1 Indri indri
CCCCCCAGAGAGCTTGAGTTGTCTCTATTCACTGGGGCAAGTTAATTAACCTCCCAGGGCCTTCTCCATAGAATTGGGATTGTTCTGCCCTCTCTAAATGAAATTGCACGGCTTAAGGAGATTTATTATTTATAATTGTTTTCGAACTTTCTAGGTTCAAGGTCCCTGTGCAAAAAATCAGGGGGGCCCCATTCTTTCAACTCAAAGTGGCAGAACAGTTTTCCAAAAGTGAATCCAAAATATTTCACGTATAGGTTGGAACTATGCATGTCAGGAGTCTTCCTCGGCATGGAAACGTGGTGTCTCAGTTCCTTGGCAATGAAGAGATTGCCTCTTAGGCAGGAACGAGCCACTTCAGTGGAGCTCCGGGCCCTGCTGCTGCTGCTGGGAGGGGGAGCAATGCTGGGAGCAGGCCCAGCCTCCTCTCGACATTGTGGGAAAAACAGCTCCAGGCCCAGAGCTTGGCAAACAGACCTGCCCGCTGCAGGGATCTCTGCACTGGAGCTGGCGTCCCAGCCGGGGTTGATGGGGTGGCCATGAACAGGCACTGCTCGGTGGCATCCCACACTGTCGCTGGCCTGGAGGGGCGTCGGGTTGAGCCCACTGTCATCGTGGCTTCACCTGGCAGGACCTGTGTCAGAGGCAGGTGGGGACACTGCGGACATTCACTGTGATTGGTTACTTGCCACAGCTGCTGTCAGTAGTGAGAACCTGCTCTCACAGTTCCTTGGAAGAGTTTCAATCCCAAGCGGGGAAGGGGAGAGACGGGCAGGTGCATTTTCCCTGGCAGGGAGGCAGGAAACCAAGGGGGAGGTCAGAGGGGCGGGGCCTGGCCTGAGCACCCCCTGCACCCGCGTCCCGCTTGTCTTTGTCATCCTGGTACCCTGGGCACACCAGCTACACTTTCTGTCTTTCTGCCCCTCACCGCACAGACACATTTGATCTTGGAATTGCAGGATCATGAAACTGCCTATCAGACCTTGATGGGTGGAGGCGTTGGTGCCAGTGGGTCTGTCCGTGCCAGTCGTGTGGTGGAGAAGGGCTCACGTGGGCATTTTCACCCCCAAGTCCTGTGCCATTTGGTCTCAGCAGAGGCTGAATGTGTATCTTGGAAAGGACGGACTTGTGAAAGTAAATTTGCTTTTATTTCAGTAAATGATCACTTCTATCCAAAGATGCGAGCAGTGATTTTTTTTTTTTAAAGTCAACATTAAATAGTATTTTTTAAAAAAATTAGCACAGCGTGGTGGCCCGTGCCTGTAGTCCCAGCTACTCGGGAGGCTGAGGTGGGAGGATCCCTTGAGCCCAGGAGTTGGAGGCTGCAGGGAGCTGTGATGACACCATTGCATTCTAGTGTGGGTGACAGAGTAAGATGGTGTCTCTGCAAAGCCAGACCAAACAATTGATATTCCACAATGTTGGGGGAAAATTTTAACAGTGAGGCTGCTGATAGGATATGTTACATCACTCATGTGAAGCTCTTCTCGGGGAGGAGGTAGTTGCTCTGGGGAAAAGATTCCACCTTTAACCTCACTTAAAGTCACTTTAACCTCACTTCAAGTTATCCCTGGGCCCCCTTGGAAGGGACAAAGCCATCACTCTCAGTCCCAGTTGCTCCTGGTGGGAAACAGAGGCAGATCACTCAGCCCCCGTGTTGGCTTCAGGTAGCAGATTATAGAACACAGGCCCAGCTCGACTTGCTTTACAAGACACATGCCCTGATAAATGACATATTCCTCAGAAAATACTTGGTGTTTTTCCCTTCCACCTTACAGTTCCAGAGGTCCTGATAGCATTGAATCCACAAATGCCACGTGGACTGTTAATATCCGTCTGCCACCAGAAACTGCCCAGTCTGATGTGACAGTCTGTGGTCACTTCTTGTCTCTTCTTGATTTCTTCAGGCACGGTACTTCCTTTTCCAAAATTGGCCAGCCCAAGTCAGGGGTGAGTTATGTGAGAGGGTAACAAACAGGATAGGCACATTTCACTTTTCCCGCCCTGAACTTCGAAATGGTCTAATAGCCCTCAGTGCATCAGCCTGTGAAAAGACACCCTGACTCGGTCACTGACACTGAGATGAACCAGCTCTGCCCTTATGTAACCTGATGAGTTTTTGGAAAATTGACCCGTGAACACTCGGCCAGTGTGACTGCAAAGATACTGTCCCTTTGTCCTGCTTGGAAGTGCCCAGGTGGCATGTAAAAGTGAGGGGACATCCATGCCTGGTTATTATCTGGTTGTGACCGGGTTCTTGGATGCAGTGGCCCATCTCCGGCACCCGGGAAATCCTAACTCAAACACAAACAGGGAAGCCCCGGGCTTTGGAGCTCTCGAGTTCTGAGTAGGTGCCCAATGTGTGGCAACCCGGCTGTCACTCACCGTTAATGGCCCGTGACCAATGGGAACTTTCTGCCTCTTTCATCTTTACCCTCAGGTTTTGTTTTTTTTTTTCCTAATGAAAATGTGCTGGGGGTGGGTGTGTGAAGGAGTTAGGATAATAATGTCCTTTCTTGGACTCATGTTTGCTTTGCAAGGCAAGTTCTCCTTTGGTAACACGCACGGTGGGAGAGTCAGCGTCAACCTGGATGTCTGAGACGGAGTCCTCTCCGGGAATGCCACGCTCCCACCAGGGGAAATCGGACACCGACTCTCTTCCCCACCCAAGCGAGCCACCGCCACCTTCCTGCACTTTTTCTCTTCTAAACCCAGCCCCATGAGAGGTGAAGATTTTTCAAAGAAGTAGGGTGTGTCGCTGCAGCTGCTGCATCAAACAAAAGCAAACAGATTAAATTAATTTAGCCTTCAAAATCAGTCCCATTCTCTAATTCATAAAATACTTCAAACACGGCGAGAAATGTCATCTCCCAGATGATTGAGGCTAATCCACTTTATCTCTTTTTCCTCTCGCATCTGAATGCAGACTATCAAGACACAGCTCACCAGTCAAAATAAACTCCTCGTTCTAAATGCTTCCGCCAGCTTTTTAATAAGAATCTTCTCCCCAGCTCTGTACACAAAACAACCTGGGTTTCTAACGCACTTCAGGAGCTGCGTGCAAAAAGGAAAGAACAATGTACTCATTACAGTCTGTTAAGTTGCCAACACCAGGCAATTAAAAGGTACGGCCCCGCCGACACGCTGCAAAACAGCACAGTCAGCCTCATTGTTTTCCCATTAACGAGATTGTTATTTTAGCTCTCCAGGTATGAGGCTGAAGAGAAAACATTCTTGGCTGCAGAGGCATTCCAGGAAAATAAGGAGTTGTTGACAGCTAGGACTTGTGGAAAAGAACCCGTTTATGCCATAAATAAATTTGCACATCCTTGTGGTTGTCATAAATATAATTCCACATCCATCCTGTTGGACTAGATGCAGAAAGCATTTATAAAGGAACATCAAAGTCCTCCCGAAGCAAACAGAGCTCGTCCCCCTGCCTCTGTCAGAGCTAGTGCTGCTAAGTAATGCCTCCCCTAGGGACACAGAAATTTGGAATTTTTCCTGCAACGTGTTATGTTGTCGACGCCACAGACTTAGCGCTGGAAGGGGCTGCGGAGATGCTGTTATTTGCTCTCTGCCTGGGTCCTTCCCTGCTTGGCTATCACTTAAAACATGATGACCCAAATCTTTACCATTTGCTAAATGTGAGTACTTTGTGGGAAAGAGGAATGCGGGTCTCTTTGATTCTGGAATTCCTTCTGGTTTCCCTGTGTGGGTGGAAAAAGGGCCAAGAATGTGAGTGATTCTAAAGAAACAAAATGAAACGATATATTCTTATACAGATTTTTTTTAACATTGGATGCTGATTGAGCTTTTCTTTCACAAGGTAGATACAGTTCAGCAGTTTTTCTTATGATTTCACTAGAAAATGGTAAAACATTGATTTCCTTTTTAGGTAAATAGGGAGGAAAAGTCCCTTTCCAAAGAAGAGGCACAGGGGATGTTTTTCTTAATTATAAAGACAGTATTTACTGTAAGATAAAAGTATAATTGTAGTTACTCAAGGCTTGAACAGTTTTCAGGAAAAAAAAAAAAAAAGTCCCTAAAGTTACTTTCTCAGTAGATTTCAGTAAATTTCTCAGGGATCTAATATTTATTTTAACTCAAGCCATACATTTTTTTCCCAAGTGAAATCGTTTGCATTGACACTAGAGAGTGTGGGAGATTAATAAGATTATCGTGCAATTTCAATGATATGCTGGTTTATGGTTCCCTTTAACAGCCAACTTGCATTTTCAGGGTTTTGCATAAGACCATACAATGCTTTGTTAATTAAAACTTGATCTCAGGAAGCATGTAACTTTTATATACAACAAAGCCTTAAATTAGTAGTTTTTCCTGAAAAGCCTCCCTGGAAATATCCTATTTGGAGAGAAAAATAAAACCACTTTCAGCTAGAGAGAACCAAACACCAAATACCTTGAAAATCAGATGTTTTGCTCCTTATTGAATCAGATTTAAGGGCATTACTAAGTTATAGCCGGACTGATTTTTTCAGTTTTTTGGAAGAGAAACAAGTCTGGGCATTAAACTGATAACAGTAATTATCATCTGCATGTGGGTTTAATTGTAAAAAAAGTAAGGTTTTTATTTTTCATAATTGTCATCGTCATGACTCAATTTCCATGTCAAGCCTGGCACTGAGTAGGAAAGATCACAAGCAGCTTCCAGCTCTCTTTGTCTCTTAAAAAAAAAAAAAAATAGGCTGAGTCTCACTCAAGCTGGAGTACAGTGGTATCATCGTAGCTCACTGCAGCCTCAAACTCCTGGGCTCAAGCAATCCTCCTGCCTCGGCCTCCCAAATATCTGGGACTATAGGTGCAGGCCACCATGCCCAGCTAATTAAAAAAATAATTTTTTGTTTTTTAGAGATGGGGTCTTGCTATATTGCCCAGGCTGGTCTCGAACTCCTGGCCTCAAGTGATCCTCCTACTTCAGCCTCCCAAAGTGCTGGGATTACAGGTGTCAGCCATCATACCCAGCTCTCTTAGCCTTCTTATCCCCCCTTGCGGAACTCCTTTCTTCTCTTTGTCCAATATTTCATCTTTTAGCTTTTAGTGGGATCAGCTAAAAATGGGTTATTTGGAGAAGAATTAGTAAAGAAAGCTGTTAAGGAGGAAAGCAACTTTAATGAGGTCTAGGACAGAGGAATCTCCAAGATGCATGACTGAAATCCAGTGTGTGTGTGTAGAGGTGAAGAGAGTTTTCCCTCCTCCTCTGAAGGTTCGAGTCTGGCGAAATGAACTGACAATAGACAGATGAACAGGAGAAAAGGCATACAAATTTATTAAGGTGTATCAGCCCAGGAGTCATACAAAATATGAGACTCTGAGAAGTGCCAGATGCTTGAGGCTTAAATACCCTCGTTGCAGGGATTAGGGAAATGGGGGGATGTGGGCGATTTTGAGGGGCAGTGAAAGATTTTCAGGGGAATTGAATGAGCCCAAACAACAGACCACAGCCTGGGACAAAGTCCCCCTGAGCTGAGGGAGGTGGCGGGGAAGGAGAGAGGCAGAACTGCACCATGACCGAAGGTCGTCTTGCTATGCACAGGAAGTCTCCCAGGTAATGTCATGGAGCCACCTCAGAACAGATGAAAAGTCTGTCTGGGTGTGGTGATGACTTTTAGTCTTTCCTCTCCTCTGGTGGTTAATCTTTCCTGGTTATCTGATGAGATTCCTAGGGAGGGGGTCTTAGGACAATTGCGTTTATTTTGGAAGAAGTTTTCCTCAGTTAGATAAGAGAACTTCCGGAGAGAGCCCCTCCCTGTGTGTGGTGGGGAGACGAAAGTTCAGAAAGCCCTCGGTTCTGAGGCAACGTTTAAGGGCTTCCAGCTTCCTTTAGTTCAAAAGTGTTCAGCATGCAAGGCACCATACTCTGGGGTATCATTTTCTGAGCCCCAATACTAGGATGGAGGATGGTTCTCTTTACTCTAACTCCATGCATGGGGTAGGCTATCTATGCTAATGGCAGGGAGGGTGGTTCCAATTTCCCATCGACATTTTAGAGTGTGTGTGTTTGGGGGCTGCTGAGAACTGCCCTCAATCACGTGGCCTTCTCTGCATCTCTTAATGTTAGATTGTTCATAACCTGCTTAATTTAATTAAAAAAAAATATAGTATTTTATAAAAAGTTCAAAAATAGGCAAAACTAAACAGTATTGCTTTAGGGAAGGCATCAGAAATGGTAGCATTATAAAGAAAAATAAAATTAATGACCTTAACCCACGAGATAGTTTTTAACTCTACAGATAAAGAAGGAGGGGATTGATAAAGGGACACAAAACAGTATCCAAGGTGATAGGAATGTTTTATAACCTGACGTGAAATTTTTAGATTGATATAAACAGCTTTCTCTTTCAAATGGATTTGAGGCTGCTTATAAAACACATGTAAGAGTAAAGATCAAGAGAAGAGGGTTAGAAGAAGATAAGTCTAGAGCAGGGGTTGGCAAATGTTTTCTGTAAAGGGCCAGATAGTAAAGGTTTTCAGCTTTTGGGGCCATGGAGTTAGGTTATTAAGTATGAAATGTCCGATTTCCTTAAGTACTAAGTTTGACAGTTGATATCTCTGATGCTGCACTTTGACACTTCTTGCTTTATTTTTATTGTGAAAGTACAACCTCATTCTTTCAAACGCACAGCTTGGCTTGTGATTACCTTTCAAAGTTTTTTTTAAGAGCAATTTTTGTGAAACCATGGATAAGTCAAAATTTCGTGTTATTTTCGAATGCGTTCCATCATGGAACCAGTGCTGTGCAGACAGCTTGAAATATCAATGAAGTGTTTGGGAAGGGCATGGCTAATGAATGCACAGTGGTTTGAGCAGTTCTGTTTTGGCGATTTTAATCTTGAAAATGAGCCATGTGGGCGACTTGAGATCAAGGTGGATAATGATGAGCTGAAAGCTGTAGCGGAAACGAATCCATCTCAACCTACGTTTGAATTAGCAGCAAGGTTTGACATTACTATTCCAACAATATTGGACCATTTGAAATAAATCGGCAAGGTGCAGAAGCTGGATAGATGGGTACTGCATGAATTAAACGAGCGTAAGAAGAGAAATCGTCTCGAAGCTTCTTGCCTTTCTTTGCTCTCACGACATAAAGGCAAACCATTTCTACACATATTGTTACGTGTGACGAAAAATGGATTCTTTTTGACGATCACAAGTGTTCGGCACAATGGCTGGATAAAGACGAAGTGCCGAAACACAGTTCAAAGCCAAATATTCATCAAAAAAAGCTAATGGTGTGTGTTTGGTGGTCCAGTGCTGGTATTATCCACTACAGCTTCATGAAACCTGGTCAATCAATGGCAGCAGATTTCTACTGCAACCCAGTGGACAAAATAATGAGGATGCTTGTGATTAAGCAGCCGAGATTGGTGAATGGAAACAGGCCAATCCTCTTGCAAGACAACGCTAGACCACATGTCACACAAACAACTCTGCTGAAACTGCAGAGGCTGGACTTGGAAACTCTCTGTCATCCACCGTATTCACCAGACCTTGCACCGTCTGACTACCACTTCTTCTAGGCTTTGGGCCACTTCTGGCAAGGAAAAATATTAATTCTCAGCAAGCTGTGGAAAACGCCTTTCATAATTTCGTCTCCACTCACTCCCCAGGCTTCTTCACTGCTAGAATAAATAAGGCACTATTAAAATTGTAAAACTTGTCGATAGCTTAGGCGTGTACTTTGATTAATTGTACTGCTTCTTGTTTGAGATATAATAAACTAAACTTTTGATTCCAAGTTGGACATTTCATATTTAATGACCTATTAGTTTCTATTGCAACTGTCAACTCTGCTGTCGTGTTGCAAAAGCAGCCACAGACAATAGGCAAGTGGACAGGGCTGTTTCAGTGGAACAATACTCAGGCAGCAGGCTGGATTGCTCTTGGGTTGTAGTTTTCTAACCCCTGGTCTAGACTCAGCATATCAAAATTAAACTAAGGAAAATATATTTTCAGGAACTGCATGACCGAAGGATCTGTTTCATTGCTCAAATGGGTCCAAATTCAGTCACGGGTTTCCTAAAGGTCAAAGCAAAGAGGAAAACCAGGCTTACGTTTAAAAAAATCACACCTGCATGAGATTCGCACACACGGGTTGCTCTGGGCAAGTTCTAGTATTGTGGCTGTGATAATCTTCTAAAGGCCCTGAGGAAGGGGACATTATGTGATATAAGAGACAAAGTCCACCGCATTGTATTTTCAACAGCCAGTTTCAGTTAGCTGCTATGAAGCACCCCTCTAAGTGAGCCAAGGGGCGTGATTTCAAAGCAACAGTTCAGAAAACCAAGTGTGAGAATGTGAGGCTCTTTAGCCCAACTGCTGGTGGTCTGGGTGTGTTTGGGACTATGTCTGGCCTGGCAGTTACAGCCAGCTGCAGGGCTGGGTACATAGAGTTCCATGGGCTCCTTCACATTTTGGTAAGGAGGAGGATTTTCTACAACAAAATCAAGAATGGCAATTAGTGTTAGACATTGACATCAAATGGAGACCATTTAGCTGGGCAATGAGCTGCGTGCTTGTCTTCTGGACACGTGTGAATACCGAGTTGCCCTTCTCATGCCCAGCTTTCCAGAGGCATCAGGATCTCCCTGTAGCTACAAGGCCCTCATTCAGCAGGTGCAACTGTGTTCCTGCTCTTTCTTTCAGGTTTGGGACCAATCAGGTCCCAATTCCTGTCCCTATTGTAAAATATAAAAGGAAGTCAGCTGGCAATTATTTTTTCATGTTTTGTTATAACTTTGCCCCCTTGAGTACTGGTGCCATATCGATTACCATTTATTTAATGGTTTCTAGGTGCCAGGCACTTGGCTAATCACTCTGTGTGCATTATCTCATTTAATTCTCACATGCCTATGGGGATACATTCTATTATTATTATTATTATTATTTTCAGATGAGAAAATTGAGACTCAGAGATTGGTAGCTCCCCCAGAATCAGCCACATAGTATATGGATATAAGTGTATGCTCTGACTCTATTTTTTTATTTTGAGACCAAGTCTTATTCTGTCACCCTGGCTGGAGTGCAGTGGCATCCTCATAGCTCACTGCAGCCTCAAATTCCTAGGCTCAAGCGATCCTCCTGCCTCAGCCTCCCGAGTAGCTGGGACTACAGGCGCCCACCACACCTGGCTATTTTCTTCTCTTTTTAGTAGAGATGGGATCTTGTTCTTGTTCAGGCTGTTCTCGAACTCCTGAGCTCAAGCAATCCTCCCACCTTGGCCTCCCATCTGTCTCTTAACCAAAGCTCTTAACCACTTACCATCTCTCTGGAAGGGAATTCTCATGACTTCCTGGATCCCTGGGGTCGATGTGCCCCTGCTGACTTCCTGGTCATTTTCATGATTTCCTGGATGTCAGTGCTTGCATGTCTATGAGTGGTTGCTTCTGGTTGTGGCTTTTCAGCTTTTAGGACTCCTAACTAGCCTTGGTTCTCATCATGGAATCCTGCTCAGATTCCCATCTTAACTACTCAGATCTTGATCCTTTCAAAAAGCCTCTGGTAGCACCCTCTGCCTCGCCACTACCTTTTTCTTGGTCACACTTGTCACTATTGCTACCTTCACCCTGGTGTGAACAAAGATTGAATCTTTAGTTCACGTACAGTTTCTACAGTCTTTATAGCTGTGGTCTAAATATGGTCTGCTAAAGGCCAGACACAGTAAAGCCATGTTCAACCTCATGGTGACACATGCAAGATGACATATATAATAACAGAATATCTTTCTTAATATGGCAGTTCTCTTCAGATATAATATCAATGGAGACTTTTATAATAACATTGGTAGCCTGGCCATGCCCCACAAATGGAGAATGTTAGTTATTTTCCATGACCAGCTCTGGGCTACAAAGAATGTCATAAATAAACCATTAAAGATAAAAAGATTCTTGAAATGGCAAGTATTTTTGGATCCCAGTGATGGAAACCAAATATGCTGTTCACATTGCAGACATGTATACGCTATTGGACTATTTCAAGAACACAATAGAATGAAATCAGTGAGTACGAGAGAATAGAAAATAAAATCCATTCATTCATCCAGCCATACATTGGCTGAGAGTGAGCCAAGGTCATAGCTGGGGAGATAAACTGAGGGCCAGGTCTAAAGAGAGGGGAAACCAGAAATGGAAGAATGAGCGATGGTGTAAAAAGCTAGAAGGCCTGAGCACCGCATGGAATGTGGCCCAAGGAATGGGTCAGGGTGAGAGGTTCAAAATTAAGGCCCCAGACAGTGGAAGCACTAAATTCTTGGGGTCCAGCTTGGCTGTTAGAGCACAGGGACCCAGCATGGCATGGTGACTCAGTGGCCCCTGAATGGGATGACTCACAAGTCCCAAGAGTTACCCCTTTGCTATGCTGTGTCTTACTTTGTTCTTACAGGATCCAAAATCTCATTATAATATTAAATAATAACTTTAGACACTTCCTAGATGCAGGACAGCTTATCTTGAAAAATTTCAGTGCAGCCTTATAAGTTGTACCTATCATCTGCTGGTTAATGGTACCCTTTTGTAATGATGAGTCTGTTCTTCAGAAAGCAGAAAATTAAAATAGCCCTTTCACATTGCAAACTTAAGCTTTAAAATAACATCATAGTGACCTGGTTAGGATGGTGCTTTTTAATGCAAAATGCTCAATCAGTTCACTAAAAAACAGGATTAAAAAAATGTCATACCCTAGTGTGACATTTGTTAATCTGATGTAAAACACAGTAGAATTTTGAAGCCTACAGTGTTGGTAGACCAGTTGGTTTGCATGTGATGGGTGGTGCTGGTGGACCAGCTGGTTTGTATGTGATGGGTGGCGCTGGTAGACCAGTTGGCTTGGTTGAGACAGTAGTTCTGTCTCTTTATTGGTACAGCTTTGAGGAAGCTGTGTCAGGGAAAGTGAGGAAACCTCCCTAAGCCCTTTAGGGGAAAACTTCTTCAGAGTAGAACCAAGTTTGGCAAGTCTCTAAGGTCTGGAGTGAAATACAATAAAATTTGCATTTATATAGCACTCCTTATGCTCTTGCTTTATATGTGCTCTCCATATTAAATAAAAACACAATTAAGAGTTAGTTCTAAAATACCAGGTCAAACATATCAAACAAAATCAGGAATGGCAATTAGTGCTAGAATACCAGAACAAACAGATGGCTATTGAGTTTGGAGTTAAGGAGAGAAATAGGATGTGCCTCCTGCATATCAATAGGGCAGTAATCTGGAGCTTGGGCTGCAGGGGGCTGGGAGGTTGGAGCCTAGTTGGGACCGTGCTCAGGCCTGGGCAGAGGCATCATTAGAAATAACAAAGGTCAGTGCAGCTAACGTCAGCGGCCACGCACCCTATGCCAAAGACTGTGCCCTGTGCCAAGGATCCAAAGATAACCAGACTAGAATTCCATCGTCAAGCTGCTAATAGTCCGCTTTAAAGGAAGGAAGCATGTGTGGCCACTCTGGGGACCTCCGCTGTTTGTGGCAATCTGAGACTTTTTCTAGGCACAACAATAAGCCCATGCTGTTCTACCTAAAAGCTGAAAAGAAATGAAACTCAGGTCCCTTGCATGTCTCTTATCTGTTCTGAAATCCCAAAAGCTCTGAAAACCACAAAGATTTTCTTAAGATAGAGCTGAAAGTTTGAAGTCTTTATCTATCCCACTCTGTGCAAATATTCCAGTGATTCGCTGCAGAAATATTAACATGCTTGAGCGTGGGGTCTTATCCCAGACTCCGCAGGGTGTGGTACGTCTGCTGCAATATGGTAGGTGTACTCTGTTTTCTTTCTAAAATCCAAAAAAGGTTTGAATTCGGGAACACATCAGACTCCAAAGTTTTTGCATAAAGGGTAGGACCTGTCATGAAATGGCCTCTCCTTAGCTTATATTTTCTCACTACACACTCCCTACTAATTCAGTATCTGGCTTTGTTCCTACGGCTCCGGCTGAAATTTCTCTCATCGATACTTCTTTTTGCTCGACCCCACAGCTTTAGTATTATTTTTCCTTGCTTCTTATTGACCCGGTGGCAACAGCGTGGCTTCCCTGTCTTCGCGTGGCTTCATTCCGTGACACCGTGGCAGCTATACTTCCCTGCGTCCTCCCTAACCAAACTGCTGTTTTGTTGGTCTGTACCTTTCCTTAGATCGGTGCTCCCGACGGGGGCCTCTCTCACTGCGGGTACTAATAAATGTTTGCAGTGAAGGAATTCCCCAAGGCCGGGTGTCCCTGCTCTTCCCAGGGGTGGCTCTGTGCCCTGGAGGTCTCATCCATCTCCAGCTGTCACTGCCGCCTAAATCTACATATTCAGGGTGGACCTGTCATTGGCATTCCTTCTCTGCTGTTGCGGTTGTTTACTGATCTCTTTAGCTAATGGTCTTGCTAGCACTTCATTTCCAACATCTCCCTTCAAAAGTCACACACACACACACACACACACACACACACACACACACGCTTCTGTGTGACTGCGTAGAAGCTGGCAGGCTGGGAGAATGGCTGTGGGACAGAAAGAGGGAGATTTTTTTTTTTATATACTGTATCTTTTGATTGTTGTACATCAAATGCCTCTGCATGCATTACTTGAAAATGATTTATTTTTCAAAAAGAAAAGTTATATGACATTCTGCAAAAGATAAAACTATGGAGATAGTAAGAAAACAGGTGGGGACCAGGGTTTCAGGGGGGTGGGTGGATGAGTAGGTGGAGTGTAGAGGATTCTTAGGGCCGTGAAGTTGCACCGTGGGTGCATACCCGTCATCAGGCATTTGTTCGAACCCACAGAATGTGCAACGCAGAGTAAAACCCGAGGTCAGCTATGGACTTTGGGTGCTAATGATGTGTTGAGGTAGGTGCATTGATGGTAACAAACGTCGTTGCATGGGTGTGGGACGTTGGGATGTCCTGATGGGGAGAATGAGTGTGTGTGTGTGTGTGTGTGTGTGTGTGTGTGTGTGTGTGTTGGGGGATGGAGTGTGACATCTGCACATTTGACTTGATTGTGTGTGAACCTAAAACTGCTCTAAACAATAGGCAGCCTACTAATGAAAAAACAAAGGAAAGAAAAGGGCATGCACAGAGCCTGGTGCTTGGGGTTTTGTACTGGAGGCTTCCCGTATTTAGACTAAGTAGAGTCAGCATAGACAAATTGATTATTCCTAAAAGGAAGAAATATTTTGTCCTCTTGCCCAGGCTGGAGCCACTGGCGTCCCTGCTGACTGCTCCAGGTCTAGTGAATCCCAGGCCTGGCCACCCTTCCTTTGGAAAAACCCGTGTGTTTCTGCCATGACGTCGTGTGTCAGGCCTTCTTCAGCGCATCGCTGGAATCCTCCGACAGTCTCCTGTGTATCTGGACATTTCTGCCTCTTTCACTATCATCCTGTACAATATTGCCAGGTTAAAATGCATTTGTTCATGTCGCTCAAAAAAGCCACATGCCCCTACATGAAGCCTTGGCTCTTTCTGGACTCTGGGGGACCCCAGTTTACCATCCACAGCTTCTTGCCCACTGTCTCTCCCGCTTGCCCCGATAACACCTCCCAAAGTTTTACTGAAACACAGCCACCCCCCGTCTGCCTCATACACCCCTCTAGCCTGGAATGCCTAGAATCTTCCTCCACATTCATTGCTCTTCATCCCAGATACAACTCCTGTAGGGACCTAGAATTATTGTGTTCTTCCAGGGCCTAGGGCAGTGCTATAAACAAACATTTAACACTTTGATCATTTTGGTTTGTTCCCGGTGGGTGATTGATTTTACACATGGAAATGAGAACTACACCCATCGAGGAGACAGTTGTGTGAGTTCTACCTACGTGTTCCGGAGCCCGGGCTGGTTCCATTTGCTGAAAGGGCATCACAGGGGTTCATGCTCAGACTGGAACAAACCCTGGAAAGACCCCAGGTGACCCTAAACTGCAAGGTCATCTTGGGTTCTGGGCAACCTCAATCAGAAGGGCATTTCAAAACTGGCTCTTTCTAGAAGGGTCTTTAGGGGACTTTGTGGCTTCTCTAGGGAGGCAGAGGAGATTTAGAGGTTGGGAAATAAAGAATAAAATTAACCTCTCCGAGTTTCGGTTCATTGCTGTTTGTAGGAAGTGGATTTGACAATGGCCTTGACAACTTTTCATTACTCTTACGCTGCTCAAGAGAAGCAAGAACACGAACGCATCGTATGAACCAGGTGCGAGCAAATTACAGCCCACGAGCCACATTTGGCCTGCTGCGTGTTTGTGTACAGCCCGCAAACTAAGAATAGCTGTTACATTTTTAAATTGTCGAAAAAATAAAAAGAAGATTTTGTGACGTGTGAAGGTTATATGAAATTCAAATCTCAGTGTCCACAAATAAAGTTTTATTGGAACATGGCCACGCTGATTTGTTTAGTTATTGTCTGTGGCTTCTCTTGTGCTACCATGACAGAGCTGGGACGGTGCCGCTGAGACTGAATGGTCTGCAAAGCCTAAATACGAACTATCTGGCCCATGACAGAAAGCTTGCCCAGGAGCTGTAGGGCACAGTACACACGAGACATGCTTATCTTTGCTGTGATCTTGCTAATGGAACTGGGGCTTTGAGTTATCTAATTGCCAGGGCCCTGGAGATGCATGATCCCAGGGAGGTGCCCTCTACAGAAAATATAATGGGCATAGTGCCCCCTGGAGGCGGCCTTGGATTTGAAGCAGCCCTGCATGTGGTGCAAAGGAAGGAGGAGGCCTGATTCTGGTTTTTTTCCCTTTTGTCTCTCTCTCTCTTTTTTTTTTTAGAGACAGGGTTTCCCTCTGTTGCCTAGGCTGGAGTGCAGTGGTGTGATCAAAGCTCACTGTAACTTCAAACTCCTGGGCTCAAATGATCCTCCAGCCTCAGCCTCCCAAGTAGCTGGGACTATAGTTGCATGCCACCAGGCCCAGCTAATTTTAAACTTTTTTGTAGAGATGGGATCTCACTGTGTT